>APFE031239594.1:54086-80599 GCA_000404065.3 Pinus taeda | reverse complement strand
CTTGACTGTGTATTTTAAAACAACTGACTGCTTCTTCAACAACACAAAAAAAACTTTGTGAAATACCTAAGTATTTTCTTGACTGAGCCTTCACTCTGCTGGAGAAGATCTACTGCTGCAACAAAAGACTCCTCCCTTCAGCTTCTTTGTCACCTTCAAAGAGCCTAACCCTACTCTGATACCACTGTTGGGGATTTATCAGGTAAAATCCCAAAAACACAAAAATAAAACACACAGAGGCAATGCTATGTTTCCTTTACTCCACAAGATCTTTTGTGCACAGGGAAGCTTTAATTTTTTTTTACTGAGAACAGAGTATTGCACCACCATAAAAAGATTTCTATTCATTAAAACAAAAACACTGATACGTATTCATCCTCTATGCTGAGAGGGATTCACCAAAACATTTCAAAAGAATTACTTTGTCTCCTTTTACAAATAATTTTACACTGATGTGTAAAATCTTCATTCACTGCTATGTAAAAAAAACTTTTACATTTACTGTTGTAAGAAAAAAACAACACACTGCTGTGTGGAAATTACACATTCACCAAAAACTTACATTACCCTTTTCACTGTTGTGTGAAAGATTTCATGGTTTTTTTACTGATACATGCTTCCCCTTTTCTCTCTACTTGTACTGCTATGCGTTTTCATTTCACAATACAATTCACAAAAAAAAATTACAATATGTGTTTTACTTGTTCAGTAAAACAAAACTTACACCCGTGAATAATTAAAAACAATATAATTAAAAACTATATGACATTGTGCATACCTATTATAAATTCGCCATACCTCCGTAGGAAATAAAAATATTAAAATTAAAAGATTTTACCAAAACTCTACGAACCCATTTAAATTGCCTTTATGTTTCACTGGCGGTCAACCCAAAAACTTTACGCAATGTCAAAATTTATTTTGCTGCAGGTTTGTGATGTCTGTCAACCGTTGATTTTCCCTCAAGAAATCGAACGGTCCACAACGATATCGGGTGAGCCTTTTTAACCGAACTTTACCTCTCGAGAAACTGTCAGAGGGTGACGTATGGGGAGAGCCACGCGTCAACATTATATTTTCTTGGGTCGCTTGTGTACGAAAACTGCCTTCATGCAAAAGCGGTCTGAGAAACACCAAGGTGGTTTGTGGTTTTGTTGTTGTGGTTTTGGGCGTTGGTACGGCTGCGTTGAAATTACATGTTCAACAAATTTTTAATTTAGTACGCCAGGATTCTCATCCTACTACAGAGTGCCTGACTATTTCAGAATTTCATTTTTTTTTGTTTTCATTAGCAGTTATTTTTCTGATACTCTTCTATATGTGGGAGTTCCAAGGTCGAGGACTCCTTGTTTAATATTTACAAGAACGGAACTATTTACTAATAATTTCATTTAATGCGCAAACTTCATTTTGTGATAGCAATGGAGCATGTACTGTCACAATGGAATTAATTGAATTCTGGTTATGAATTATGTGATGGTGTTGGTTGTTGTACAGTGTCCTAATTTTTCCAGAATTATTCTCCTATTCCTAGTTTCATTAGAGAGGAGTATCATACTTTCTATCTATACTTATTATATATATTGTAGGAATGTTCTAGTATTATTGTACAGTTTACTTGGTTCCCAATATTTATGTATTCATAGTTGATCTATACATTCTATCTTGTTTCGTTTTGATATATGTAAGTAATGTTATTTGTGAAATGAAAAGATGCATCTCTAAGTATTTACATTCTAGCGACAGATTTCTTAAGCAGCTACCCATGGTTATTTTGTTGACAGTATATAACTGCTGAGACACTGATACTACGTTTGTTTTTTCTATTACAGCATACAAAATCACTTCTTTAATTAAATCAATAGTTATCAATTTCTAAGCTAGGAGGTTTATCAACCCATCCCATAAGCCTTCCCTCTATTATGTTTGTTTCCTATACTTTTTACAGGATTTTCCTGACCCCGTCCACTACCTTCCGATGATGTATGTAGATTTATCCCCTCAATCAGGGGAATAAGAGGAGTCTCAACTCCGATAGAGTTCTAGGATTACCTCAGAGAGAGATATAGAGGATCGTAAAATGTTTCTTAAAATAACTCAAAGGAAAACATCAAGTAACAACCACAAAGATTAAGATAAATTTAATGAAATATAAAGTTGTCTTTTAACACAGCATGAAATTTAATACACAATTTTTCATATTCTCACATTAATCAGTCCTACAGGTTGTAATTCTTGTTATTAAAATTTATCTATGGGGCAGATTTGCAATCCTAACTAGCATATGTATATAGGCACAGCTAAAGAGAAATAAGGATTTCTATTGAATTTTATCTCCTCTACCATGTCTTTGAAGCCACTCACCACGTTAAACATAACATAATTCCAGACATGACGAATTCAAAATATTACACTCAACATGCACCCCAAACTAAATTCTTAATCAGTTTATACTTATCGATTAGTATCAACATAATAATTTAGGCACAAAAAGTAGTTGTAGTACGATATTATCCAACTGTTACTAACAACAAGATTTTCCAAATTAACCATACCATCAACTATAACTCAATAAAATGAAAATGAACAAAAGCTATAACTAGACTTTGGAGAAAACACTGAATGAGTACACTGTCTCCACCCAACAGTGAACAGACCACCAGTTCCCCGCGAGCTGAGATGAGTTTGCAAAATTGATTCCTCAAAGTTTCAATATCCTCTTCATCCTTCCAATAGGTATATTTCTACCTTTCTTACATAAGATTTTCCTATTAGGAGTGTCTCTCTTTTACGGAAAGCTTTTTGCTATTAAAGCCTACATTTATCTCCAACCGTGCTTTAACTTTTCATATAATTAGCGTATTTCTGCCACTAGATAATCAATACATCTTTTTCTCCCATGCATTGAATCTTTACATATTGGAAACATCTACTTTCCATGGGAGATTTTCATCAATCTTATCTAAAATTGAGATTGGTAATTATCTCATTTCTCAAGTGTCTCATTTCAGTAATTCTCCATTCCAAATATATCTATTTTATTTTATTCATAATAATTGTAATTATTATATAGTCATATCCATATTTATTCACTTATACAATATGTGGAATATCATTCCAAGCAATCACAGTTTCATCAATAATTATTTTCTGTTAATTACAATAAGGCTAATTAATACTAAAATAAGAGAGGATATCACATCTTCCTCGCTTTTTGCTACACCTTCCTTAGTGTTAAGTTTCAGTGCTTCCTTTCAGAAAAATACCAGATAATTCTTTTGCATTTCGTCTTCTCACTCCCAGGTATCTTCCTCTGGGGTGAACTGATTCCATTGCACTTTAACCCAAACACAGGCTCGATTCCGAAGCCAGATCTTATTCTTGTTTATAATACAGAGTGGCTATGCTAGGAACTCACCTTTGGGTTCCACCTGTAGCATTTTCCAATCAATAAAATCAGAGTTATCATGTATATATTTCTTAAATAAAGGCACATGAAATACATTATGAACTTTAAGCTAATCGATAAGCTATTGGGCTAACCCGATCGAAGATTCCAAATGGTCCACAAAACCATGGTGCCAATTTTGGGCAAATTCCCATCCTCAATGTACTTTTCCTTCATTTTCTCCTTATTTACACATGATCCCCAATTTCAAATTCTCAATATGGTATTTTCCTATCCGCATAGCTCCTTTGCCGATCTTGAGTGGCCTTCATATTTTTCTGAATTCTTGACACGATCTGCTCTATTTTGTGCAAGGCCTCTGGCCCTAGAATCAATTTACCCTCTTGTTAGATCCAACTAAGAGGTGTGTGGAATTTTCTTCCTTATAGGACTTCAAAAGGACTCATTTTAATAGATATTTGATAGTTGTTGTTGTAGGCAAATTCAACTAGATGTGGAAATCCTTCCCATTTTGCAAGTTTGTTCGTAACATACATTTGAAGCATGTCTTCTAAAATTTGAGTGTTTCTTTCAGTCTATCCATCCATTTGAGGATGGTAGATGTATTTAAATTTAATTTAGTTCCCATGGCCCCAAATAATGATTTCTATAAATTTGAGGTAAACTTGGCATCTCTATCTAATACTATCATTTTTGGTACACCATGCAACTAGAAGATTTCCTTCATCAATATGTTCGCAACATGTGTAGTACCAAAATTCGATTTTATTGGTAAAAATGAGTTTCTTTAATTAGTATATCCACCACCACCATAATTGAGTCATGTTGTCTCTTCGTCTTTGGTAGACCGCTTATGAAGTCTAGAGATTTAATCTCCCACTTCCACTCTGGAATGGGAAGTGTATTAAATAGCCAAGCAGGGTGTTGATATTCTACTTTACTTGTTGGCACTCTAAAAACCTAGAGAAGTAATTTTCTACCTTTTCATTCGTAATGGGCCAAAAGGATTTTTTCCTTAATGCAGTTATCATCTTTTGGTACCTAGGATCTCCTGCATATGACTTTGTATGATACTTATCCATTATCATAAACTTCAGAGTAGGAACATTGGGAATATACAATATTTTCCTATATAACAACAATTTATCAGGACTTTCTTTGTATCTGGGAATGTGAACTTGCTATAATTTCTATTGTAATTATAAATAATTTCGGTCTTCAATTGTAAAATTTTGAATCTTCTCCATGAAATTTGTTTATGTGTTGCTGACTGCTACTTCCATGAGGTTATAAGCTTGTCTACTCAAAGCATCAACTATTTTATTTTCCTTTCCATTTATATGTTTTATATCTAATTCAAATTCACCAAGGAACACCATCCATCTTGCTTGTCTTGCATTTAGATCTGACTAACGAAAGAGATATTTTGGGATAATATGGTCATTTACTAAAATGAATTTTTTTCCTAACAGATAGTGCCTCCACATTTTCAGGGCATGTATGAAAACAACTAACTCTAAGTCATACACAACATAATTCTTTTCATGAAATTTTAATTTCATGGACTCGTAGTTTATGACAACTTTATCTTGCAACAAAAATCCTCCTAACCCCTCCATGCAACCATCAGTACACACGGTGAATTCCTTGTTAGGATATGCAAGTTTCAAAATGGGGGTTGTTGTAAGTAATATTTTTAGTTTTTCAAAACTACTTTGACATTCGGTATTTGATTCAAACTTAACTCCCTTTTTCTGTAATGAAGTGATAGGATATGTGATTATGGAAAATGCCTCTATAAACAGGGCACAGTTTCCTACTAGCCCCATAAGTAATCGAACAATGGACACATCCTTTTGTATGGGCCAATTTTCCATTGACTCAACTCCCACATCTAACCAAGATATTTTACATTCATGATCTTGTTAGAATTCCATTTAAAATAGCATATATGAACATATATGCATGTTGTAACAAAAAAGGAACATGACAAGAATCAACAACATAAAACACAAGTTGTTGATAACTGAGTTCATCTAGGAGGGACTACGTCTCTGGGTCCGGTGTCAAGAGAGTGTAGGACAATGCATTAAGTGTTGGAAAGAGTGATGATGTACATTCAAGTGTTTTGTCTATCGTACAAGGAATATGCCCTCACGTAGGAGTGGCTCCAAAAGATGTTCCACTATAGGAACTCTCATTCAAAAAAGGACTCCTATAAGTATGACATAATTTCACATATGAAAATAATGAGCATCCTACAAACATGGCATCAAAGGGTTCTCAATTTAGACATACATGGTGACAACATGACTATCCCATCAACATGGTGACAAAGGGATCTCAAGTAAAACATGATGAATCATGACAACAAGTACATCCCACAGATGATTATGCATCACACCAAGTAGGAATCATGAAACAAGCAAGAAAGCAATATGCCACATCAAACATCAAATAGGGATCCGTGCAGCACAATGTATCTCATAGCAAAAATAAGTACATGAACACATTACATATACCTCACATCCTAGGGCCATCTAAAGAAAAGGATGTCAAATTTCTGATGTTGGTCATACCATCAATATCCCGGCATCAATTCTCATGGAATGACTGCTTGCACATTGAATGCTAACACCTACACGCTGCTTTGAAAAGTGGCTGGAAAATGAAATGATCAAAAGGAAAATCTGATTGCACCATCAGATTTTTGGCATCGAATAGGGTAAAATGGACTGTCAAATTTCTGAATTCTGACAAAGTGAGAATATAGGGCTTAATGAATCTCTTATATTCCCCCTAAATTCCTCAAAGATTCCCTCCTCTAGGTCATCTAAAGTTCTGTTGCTTAGATCAAAATTCGGACTACACCATCAAGTTCGTGCCACTGAGTGGTGTAAGATTGACATAAAATTTGTCCAATTTCAACACTGGCAAAATTTCGCCCTCCTAAGAATTTGGCTCAATCATTGTTCTACTTGTGGTTTCCAGGTTCATGGTTCCACCTTGAAAATAATAAAAAAAATATGTCTCGGTCTCTGTACATGCTCCTCTGCTCCTCCATGCTCCCACGCACTAAGGAAGTGCTAGGTTTATATGTAAATGTGGAAGGAAATATCAATGAAGCGCCATAGTGTGTTGCTTATGGTGGAGGTATTAAGGCGGGTAGGTTGGGGGATCAAATCCCCCTTGCCTGATAATTACACAGAACAATTTTTTTGTTTTTATAAAATGGGCACAATTTTATTTTTGATAACTTTTATTTGTTTTATTAAATGGTTTGGGATGGGACACTCATGGTGTGGGCTAGCCACATGGTCGGGCGGGTTCGATTCTCGCTGGCCCAAATATAGAGTATGTTTTGTTATATAGAGGTGAGGGCATGGGCAGGTCCACCGGAGGTGGCCCACCCACCCCTTATTAACATTAATGTGGTACATGGAGTTAGGGCTGACAGGGTTCATGGCTCGTTGGCCATTTTAACATTAAAGTTTTGTTTCATATATAAACAGGCTAGTGGTTCTGATGGAGATGGCGGGATTCATCACCCACCACCTAATCATGTATTTTTTTATTTATTTATTTTATATAACATAATTAGGAATTTTGAATATTTGAAAAATTTATCGAAGGAGTTAATTTAAGTAGACCACAAATTTTCCCGGAGTTTGGCCGAGGTTGGCCGAAATCCATTGTCTCAGTATTGTCCAAATTGTTGCCTCCTTAAGCCTGCCCAGTCACCCAAGTGAACCTTGAACTTTGACTGCTCCTAATATTCGCATAAAGACTCAGTTTAATGAACCATTCACACCACCACGATCATGATGACGACATCCTCAACATGAACCTAGTTCTAGCTTTATCCAAACACTTTGATTTTTGACCCTTCTTGAGTCCTCTTGGACTTTTGCATGTGTCTGGAGCCACTTGGATCAATCCACCCGACTGAGGAGCTTTTGGTCCTCCAAAATCATGAAAAATAATCTGCAACCTCTCTATACTTTGTCCGCATCATAAGCACCTTGAAAGGTTTCGCTTCGATCTCCTTCACCTTTTTTCATTAAAGCCTTAAGTGATGAGACAACACTTGTAGCCTCTGCAAACGTGTTGTACAATTCTGCAAATTACATTCTTGGCTTACTAATGACCCAGGCATTCCATACTTGCCACGAGTTTATGACACATACTTAGTGGTCAAGTTTAAATCAAAATGGAAATAATACCCCAGCTACGAAAAACAAGGCCAACATATCATTGTTGATTCAACAAGTGATGAAAAACACATCATCACTGAAACAAATGATTAGAACAATAAGACCAAACACTATTTTTTCTTTGACAAGTGATGGAAGCACAACATCACTTTCATAGTTTATTATGCAACTCAAAGTAAGACCAGACATCATTGTTCCCAAAACAAGTGATGGAAAACACATCATCACTTTCACATTTTAAAATGCAACATATGATTCACAAAAGCATGACCATGACAAGCTAACATATCTAGAAACCATTTTTCACTGATCGATTTGAATGGATCATCCCCCTTGTGGTCTTTAAGGATCTTCTCTAGATGGAGCCTCCAACATGTGGCCCTTTGGTGGCCACCTCTGTTGCAATGACTACAGTACATCTTCTTCCTCCAGATCTCCTTAACATGTTTCTTTACCTACTCTGCAGAGGGTCTTTCATGCCTCCTCCTTTTGCGTGCTGCTATTATTTTCCAACACTTAGAAAATGTATGGTTATGTAATCGACAAAAGTTACATGTCTTTTGATTCCATCAATTAGGTCCATAATTAACAACATGATTATAATTGAAATGAAAACTCAAATATCGAGACTGGTTATACCTCTCCTTGTTGTCTCTGGTATAAGTATGGTGATGAGAGCTTGCCTAAGCTCTTTCCCTGCAATGGGCACTACCATGAGATGATGGGGATGTGATCCCATAATTCTCATTCCTTGACGATTTCGATGATATATCGGAAGAATTTGACACCTTCAAGAACTCTCCTTCAGTGTATCCCAAGCCTACAAATCGAGGTCTCAATACAACCTGCAATGGTTGATTTATGCCTTGGTTATTAACACCAAGTTCTTCTTCATCCTCGTACCTCATATTGGTAAGGAGCCTCATGTTTGTCGCTATAATTGGTCTCTCCACATCTCCAACAGAAATCATACTATGTGAAGACGAAACCGAAAGGAAATTAACATATTTTACCTTCCCTGTAGAATTGGAAAGAACTAATGAGGGCTGCTCATCATCTGTTGTTGGTGTTGCACTATCTGTCTTGGCAGATTCCCCAACTTCTTTCATGACATAGACAAGTCCTGCCTCACCGGGTAATTCTTCTAATTTGTTGGGGTTGACAATGCCTTGGCCATTTATTCCCAAAGATTTTCCTTCATACCCCATTCTCTTTAACAATATAGAGCCAATTCTTGTGGTATGATTTTCAAAAATAGTGAAATCATCATCAGGAAACATACATGAATTCGGAGAACTACTCTTTACCTCACATGGGTCACACTTCAACTTTTCTATGGCCTCATATTTAGCTTGTAGCTATTGTATCAAACTATGTTTTTCCTCTTTCTCTTCAAGTAGAAGGATCTTCAATTCAACACTCTCTATTTCAATATTCTAGTTGTTGTGCTTTAGTTATTCTAGGGCCTCTTCCGTTTCTCGCAACTGAAGCTGCAACCACTCCTTTTATTCTATCTCTTTTTGTGTAGCTTCATACATTATTTCCACCCTTTGGGAAATTTTGAGCATGGTCTCATACATCACTTTTTCATCTACTTCCACTGCACGTTCCATTATTCATGCTTGCAGTTCACATCCATGCAAAGGCCTCTCTGACACCAAACTTGATCTGAGTTGACTCAACTCCTGGATTTAACCAAGATATTTTACTTTCGTGATGTTGTTATAATTGCATTTAAAATAGCATAAGTGAAGATATATGCATGCTCTAATGAAAAAGGAATATGAAAAGAATCAAAAACATAAATCGCAAGTGTTTGATAATGGAGTTCGTCTAGAAGGGACTACATCTCCATGCCTAGTGTCAAGATGGTGTAGGTCATTGCATTAAGTGTTGGAAAGAGTGATGATGTACATGGATGTATTTTATCTATCATATAAGGAATATGCGCTCATGTAGGAGTGGCTCTAAGAGATGTTCCACTACAAGAACTCTCATTCAGAAAAGGACTCCTATCAGTATAACATAATTTCACATATGACAATAATGAGCATCCTACCAACATGGCATCAAAGGGATCTCAATTCAGACATACATGGTGACAACATGAGTATCCCATCAAAATGAGGACAAGGGGATCTAAAACAAAACATGATGAATCATGACAACAAGTACATCCCACAGATGATTCTGCATCACATCAAGGTGGAATCATGAAACAAGCAAGAAAACAAGATCCCACATCAAACATCAAACATGGATTTGTGCAGCACAATGCATCTCATAGAAAAAAGAAGTACACGAGCACACCGCATATACCTCAAATCGTGGCACCATCTGAAGAAAAGGATGTCAAACTCTTGAATCTAATTGTACAATCAATCTCATGGCATCGAATCTCATGGAATGACTACTCACACATTGAACGTTGGCACCTGCACTCCACTTTGAAAATTCGCTGAAAAATGAAATGAGAAAATGGAAAATATGATTCCACCATCAGATTTGTGGCATCAAATAGGGTAAAGTCGACTGCCAAATTTCTAAATTCTGACAAAGTGAGAATGTGGGGCTTAGGGAATCTTTTAGATTCCCCCTAGATTCCTCAAAGATTCCCTCTCTGGGTCATTTGAAGTTCTGTTGCTCAGATCCAAATTTTGATTGCGCCATCAGGTTCTTATCACTGAGAGGTGTAAGATCGAAATAAAATTTGTCCAATTTGGACACTAGCAAAATTTCGCCCTCCTAAGAATTTGGCTCATTCATTGTTCCGCCTGTGCTTTTCCTAGGTTCATGGTTCTACCTGGAAAATAATAAAAAAATATGTCTCAGTCTGCGTGCACGCTCCTCCACTCCTCCATGATCCTACACACTAAGAAAATGCTAGATTTATATGTAAATGTGGGCGGAAATACCAATGAAGTGCCATAGTGCATTGGTTATGGTGAAGGTATTAAGGTTGGCATGTTGGGCGATCAAATTTCCCCTGTGCCATAATTAGACACAACAATTTTTCTGTTTTTATAAAACGGGCATGGTTCTTTTTATATAATATTTATATATTGTATTAAATGGTGTGGGTTGGGCTGCCCCTGGTGCGGGATGGCCACATGGCCAGGTGGGTTTGATTCCCTCTGGCCCAAATATATGGTATGCTTTGTTATATAGAGGTGGGGGTGTGGGCTGGGTCCACCAAAAGTGGCAAGTGCACCCCAATTAATATTAATGTGGTACATGGAGTTGGGGCTGGTGATGTTCATGGCCCATCGACCATTTTAACACTAAAATTTTGTTTTGTATATAAGCGGGCTAGTGGTTATGATGGAGGTGACAGGGTTCATGGCCCGCCACCTAATCATGTATTTTAAAAAAAATAAAATTATATAACATTATTAGGCATTTTGAAAATTCTGAAAATTGACAAAAGGAGTCAATTTAAGTAGGCCACAAATTCACCTTGAATTTGGCCCAGGTTGGCCGGAATTTGGTGGCCGGGTTTTCTCAAAATTGCTGCCTCCTTAAGCCTCCCTAGTCACCCAAGTCAACCATGAACTTTGATTGCTCTTAACTTTCATATACGGACATGGTTTGATGAACCATTTGCACCACCATGATCACGATGATGAGATCTTCAACATTAGCCTAGTTTGAGCACAGTCCAAGCACTTTGTTTTTTTACCCTTCCTGAGTCCTCTTGGACTTTTGCATGTGTCTGGAGCCATCTAGATCATCCATGGCCCTAATTTTTTCCAGAACAACTGCTAACCTATCCTTAGAAATTATGTGGTCTAGATATTGTATTAGGGTTTTATAAAATTCACATTTGCTAAAGTTTGCGAATAGTTGATTTTCCCTTAATGTTTGCAGTACCAATATTAAGTGTTCGTTGTGTTCCTTTTCATCCCTAGAATATATCATAATGTCATCAATAAAAACCAGCACAAACTTGCCCAAAAGTTTATTGCATGTTATTCATCAAGTACATGAATAGTGCTAGAGCATTTGTAAGTTTGAATGGAAATACTATGAATTGACAGTGTCCATATTGAGTACTAAGCATTGTCTTGTGAATATCCTCATTTCAAATTCTTAACTGATGGTATCTTGTTGTTAAGTCAATATTTGAAAATATGACTACCCCCTGTACTTGATCAAACAGATCGTCAATATGGGGCAATAGATACTTATTTTTGATAGTTACCTTGTTTAGTTGTCAGTAGTCAATGCACATCCTAAAAGTTTCATCTTTATTGTTAACAAATAACATAAATTCGCCCCATGGTGACACACTAGGCCTAATATAACCCTTATCTAGCAACTCTTATAATTATATCTTTAGTTCCAGTAACTCTGATCGGCTCATTTAGTAAGGGGCCATAAACAATGGAGTCACCTGAGGCACCAAATCAAAAGAGAAGTTAATAACTCTATGGTGTGGTAATCTTCTAGAAAAACATCTCGATAGTATTTAATAATTTTAAGGGTATCTAAATGTCGTTTTTCACCCTACTATCCACGCATCTCTATCTAAACCCAAAATAATTTGCACGCTTTACTTTTGTTTCTTTCCATCTGTACTGTTGTAATTTTCCTAACTGATATGCGTTTTGGCACCCCTTCAATTACTTGCATTTGTCCCTGCTAATTTTCACACGTCACTATTTTTGTCAAGAAGTTTATAGTTTCTTTCTACTTTTCTAGTTAATCCATCTTGACTAATACATCATAAGATCCATGTTGGTTAATACATCATAGGATCCTAGCAAGAGTACATTTAAATTTAGTGTAGTCATAGACCCATTCATTCAAGCTAGCATTGTCTTACTTGACTAACTACCCTTCTTTTGGCTCTGGTTGCAAGTTGGACCAGCCATGCATTTTTATATTTTTCAGCTTTAATTTTAGATTTTTCTAATACATGTGGTCAAATATAGCTTAAACTAGCTCCATGGTATATTAAAACAAAAATCGATTGTTTGGAAAGAATACCTTCCATTTCGATCATTATAGATCGATATTCTACTTGTCGATCCTCTAATGTTGGGCTTATGTGGGAATATTCTTGGTAAAGTAATTCGCCATAGTAGGTTCTTGAACATCTTGTATATTTTGTATTGATCTAGTGTTATGTGGAAAATCCATTAATAAATGTGGTTCACCACACCACCAAAAATTTAGCATTCCCTTCTCTTTATCCCCATTTCCTCTTTTAACATTTAGATCCATAGGTTTTGTGCTTACATGGGAGTGTGCTGACTAATTTACATTCACCTTATTTAACCTTTTCCTCTGATGCTCCCATCGAAAGTTTTTAATATATCCTCATTTTGTTCGTTTAACTCCTACCATGGACTTATTTCTATCTTAATTTGGCCAAAATTCACAACCTTCACCTTTATGCCTGAAATGTTGATAACACAACCTAGCCTTCATTATTGCTTCATCCATCTTCTTGAGATTGTCAAACTCAATCCATTCCTTGTACATCGTAGGTAGGTAGTTCATGAACCTTTGTACCTTTGCTTTTTCTTCCTCGATATAAGTTACATACTACAACAAATTTTCTAACTTAGTCACAAACTCGTCGATTCAAATTTGTGCTAACCTTAGCTCATGGAACTCCTTAGCATAGTCATCATAATAGCATTCGCTCAAATATTGATCCTTGAACTGCTTCATGAACTCCTCCCAAGACACCATCTTTTCTTCAGGTCCATGCACACTCTTGGCCTCTTCCCACTACAAGGAAACATTGCCTTGTAGCTGGTAGATTGCTAATCTAGCTTTTAAAATAAATCCATAATCATATACTTGAAAATATTTACTGTGTCCTCCTCGTTTTCATCATCAAGGGTAGGGGGCTTGATTTTCCAGAACGCACCCTGTAAATCAGTTTGTTTCTTCCTCTTTTAATTTCGAGGAGATTTTCTGTCTGATTCTTCGCAACTCTAAGAATTTCCAACTCCGTACCTTTCTTCCCTTCCTTGTCACCACCAAATTTCATTGTTTTCCGACTATATTTTTCTATTAAGTCTCTAATCATTTTCTCCTGTTCCTGACTGGCTTTTAGAAACTATTCATTGTTGGTCCTAAGGTAATCGAATTGTTGTTGTGTTATATCCCTATACTACTATTATAACCCCGTATTGTCATTAGTGCAAACCCCTTATTGTATTATTGTGCCCATATAGTCCCCATGTTATTATTATTATGGCTCATAGAAGCCCACTATTGTTATTGTTATGCCCCTAAATATTATTGTTATGTATGCTCTGATTGTATTGGTACCCATTAGACTCCTATATATAGAAACAAGGTCTTTTCATTTGTATCATCCAAGAATTGTTCATTTGTGTAATGTAAAGGAGGCTTTCCCCTCGAAGAGGCTTATTATTAAGTTGTTTATCTATCTTTTCTATCTTTTTGTGAGCTAGTTTCATAACATGTTGTAGAACCCTAATGATTTCCAACAGATGGGAGTTTGCTGGTTCCTGTCCATTTCCCAACTCCACATACAAACTTCCCCCTATTGTTATAGCGACAAGAGGATCCTTTTCCATTTGTTGTTTCTTTCTTTTTCTTGTTACCTATAAAGCATATTGAACTACAAATTAGATCAACCAACCAGTATTCATTCCACATAGTATCACCAATTTTCTTCTAGTTATTAATGTCATCTTCCCAATAAGCCTATTTTTTCACCCTGTAGGATGTGATACCAATTTCTCACACACCGAATAAATTTTTTTTTTCCATGTTCCATCTATGGTAATGAATTTGATAAATGAAATGTACATTATTCTATGTTTGATGTAAGGTTCGGTGTCTATACATGAATAATTTCTCTAAGGTTTTACTTTGGGTAGTAATACCCCTTCCTTAATTACTTAATAACAATGGCTTGCATATAATGTGTGCATCTCCCTATTGAGCATCCTTGTTGGCATACTACCCCTACCACATGATAAGGTTTATGAGATCAAAAGGATATGTTGAGATAATGTAAGTGGTCTATCCCTCCTATTATTATAACTCCCCATCCTATTCACTACTCTCGTTTTATGGTAAACATAGACCCAAGCACCACCATACAAAAGACCAATGCTCTCCCTCGAGATGAGGAGTTCCATGTGAGTTCACATGCTCGCTCCCATCTTGAGGCATTTGAATGGTGGTGAATGTGCCTTCTTCATCAAACTATGTAAAGGACCCTTTCAAACCCTAACTAAGTTTGCATCTACCTCCTCTTCTACATTCGTAATTCTTCCTTTTGCTCTTGTATTCGCTCTGCCATGCCTAAGGGTTTTCTTCCACTGTGTGACTGTTGCTCCCGCCTTTGCCTACCACCAGTAAACCCATTATTTTTTGGAGTGATCTTTTCTACATCATTATTGGCACCAATTCCAGGTTGTGAAAGTAACAATACTCCAACCTTGTCGTGACGGTCTACTCAAAACCTTATGCAAGCAGGTAACTCTTGCACATAGGTCTGTTTGATTGTTTTATTGTCCAAATTCTCTTGGTCCTTTTTACCGACAACTCTAGTTCTCAACGTAGGTTTTTTATGTCAAGTCTTGACGACTTACCAAGGCTACTTCTCTGCTCACCCGACCTTGCATTGGGTCCAGGGAAAATTTTAAGGATGAAAGTTTATCATAAATTTTAGAAACCTTGGTGAATCTTACTACTCCCTATTATCAAAATTGTAAAATTTTTGGTGATATTTTTGTAGAAATATTTAGATATCTAATGCTTTTATATTAGTCAATATAATATTTTGGTCCTTTTTCATGTAAAATAATGGTGTATTATAAAATTTAGGCAAATTAGTTTAGAAAAAAGGGAAATTGGCGAATCTTTTTTTGGAAAAAATACGGAAAATTAACCCTCCTGCGAATATTAGCCCCTCAAATTTTCCCTAATTAGGTATTGTCCACAGTGTGGGGCTATGCCCCACAGCCCTTAGGTAAACAACCTTTCATCACTTCTTCCAGAGTATTATAGGGTTTTCAAGGTGCAGATTAGGGTGTCAATTTTATGCTTTGTTTTGTTTTGGGTTATGTAGTTCTAGAGTATATATTCTATATTTCTTCATGCAGAAGGCTGAGGTGGCTAAAAAATTGTTGGCTCTATTGCATAAGTGTAATGCCATCCCCTTACCCTAGGTAAAAATGGTGCTCAATTAACTCTACTTTCTAATGCACCTGTTGTGGGGGTTATTTTTATATTTCATTTCTACTAAACATTTGGCTAGTGCAGGAACGAATATGGAGTTCGAACCTCATTTGAAATGCAATAGATAATATTCCACTAGCTCCTTCCACTCTTCCATAGCCACTTATTTTATTAAATAAATCAATTTTTTGTTAACTTGCCCCTAATTTAACATGTTTCCTTACTGAATGGACACGTACACTCACTTTCTCCTTTTTGTCTCCTCGATTCCTTGAAGGTTTTGGGGATCCTCAACACCTAACCAATCCTATGTTTCATTGGTGGGTCTCCCTTACTCATTCCACTCTAGAATGTTTAATAATGAAATATTTTTGGGTTTTATGAGGGCATAGACAGAGAGTCATTTTATACCCTCAAATTTCTTAATGGTTGTTGGGTTGCCTCCAAATTTGTCAATGCACATTGCAGGGATTGTTTGTCATAATGACTCCAAGCTATAGTTTTTAGCTTCTATGTTGCTACCTTAGCAACATGCAGGACTGAAAATCCCCAAAATCATTTTTTAATTTAGCACGGAAGGAATTTCATCCTATGATAGAGTAGCTGACTATTTAATAATTTATATTTAATTGTTTCCGTTAGCAGTTAATTTTCTACTGCTCTTCTATACGTAGGAGTTCCAATGTCGCAGGCCCTCTTGCTTACTATTTACAACAAAAAAATTGTTGACTAACAATTTCATTTAACCCACAATACTTCATTTTGTGTTAGTAATGGATCATATACTATGACTATGGAATTAATTGAATAATGGTTAAGAATTAGTTGCATGCTGTTGGTTGTTGCACAGTGTCCTATTTTTTCAAGAATTATTCTCTTGTTCCTAGTTTCATTGGAGCACACTATCATGCTTGCTTGTTGCAAATATATATATGTGTGTGTGTTTGTGTGTGAGTGTGTATTCACAGGAATGTTGTAAGTAGTAATTGTTGTACAGTTTACTTCGTTCACCAAAATCGTTTATCTTTTCATAGTTGAGCTAGGAGATTCTATCATGTTAATTTGATATATGTAGGTATGTTAATTTGAATGAAATGAAAATATGAAACTCTAAGTCTTTACATTCTTTTCACAAATTTCTTAATTACAAGCAACTCCCCACGGTTATTTTGTTAACAGTTTGGACCTGTTGAGACATTGATTCTATGACAATTTCTGCTTATTCTATCATATAGAATCACTTCTTTAATTAAAAATAGTTATTAATTGCTAAGCTAGGAGGTCTATCAACACGTCCCATAAACCTTCCCTCTATTATGTTTGTTTTCTATACTTACATCCTTTTGCTAAACTCTTCCACTACCTTCCGATTTTGTACACATAGACTGATCGCCTCTATTAGGGAAACAGGATGAGTCTTGACTCTGATAGAGTTTCAGGATTACCTCAGAGAGAGATATAGAGGATCGTAAATTGTTTCTTGAAATAACTGAAAGGAAAACATCAAGTAAGAACAATAAAGATCAACATGAATTTACTAAAATATAAAGTTGTATTTAACAAAGATGAAATTAATACACATTTTTCATATTCTCATGTTAATCAATCCTATAGGTTGTAGTTTTATTACTAAAATTTATCTATTTGGCATATTTGTAATTCTAGCTAGGCCTCTGTATATACTCACAGCTAAAGAGAAATAAAGGTTTTTATGCGTTTTTATCTCTACCTTGTCCTAAAGCCACTCATCATGTTAAAGATAAGATAATTATAGACATGAAGAATATAAAATGTTGTAGTCAGCCCACACTACAAACTAAATGCTCAATCAATGTATACTTATCGATTATCGATTAGAATGAGCATAATACTTTAGGCACAAAAATTAGTTCCAGTATGATATTATCTAAGTGATAACATCCTTTTCCATATTAACCACACCATCAGTTATAACTCAATCAAATGAAAATGAACAAAATTTCTAACCAGACTTTGGAGAAAACACTGAATGAGTAGACTATCTCCACCCAACCTTGAACTGACCACCAGTTCCTCCCGATCCAAGTTGAATTGCCAAAATTTATCCCTTAGAGCTTCAAAAACCCCCTTCATGCTTCCAATAGGTATATTTCTAACTTTTCTTCCATTATCTTTTCCTATTAGCGACATCTCGCATTTACGAGAAGATTTTCATTTTTAAAGCCTGCATTTATCTCCAACATTTCTTTAACTTTTCTACCATTATCTTTTCCTATTAGCGACATCTCGCATTTACGAGAAGATTTTCATTTTTAAAGCCTGCATTTATCTCCAACATTTCTTTAACTTTTCATATAATTAACATCTTTCTTTAGCTAGAGAATCAATGGATATTCTTCTCCCATCCATTGAATCTTTACATATTGGAAACATCCAATTTCCATGGAATATCCACTAAAATTGGGATCCTAATTGTCAGCGAATATAGCAATCAATTTTATGGAATCTTAAAAATATATATTTCAAAGACCCAAGATAAATATTATGGAGGCAATAGACAAGTGCATCATCTATTTACATAAAATAATTAGATAAAATAATTTACACCAATGATTCATATCTATGATTCTATATTTTTATTGCCTAAATCACTTACATTTTTTTTATAATTGCAATATCAAGCAATGCATGATTATTTACAAAAACCTACCAATAGAGACAATAAAATGTTTCGAACTATACACCATTAAACAATAATAATAATAATATATAAGTAACTTGAAAACACTATTAATAGCACTATGATATATATATATATATATATATTCGAAATATATATAAGTACAATGAAATAATATAATACAATATTATTTATTAACTATAATATTTTTTTTTCTTCGTAAATACTAATTCTTTTAAAAAAGAGAAAATTTATGTACAATGAGGTCAAGACCTCAGAGGGGGCAGATGCCAGCCCTCAGCCAGAGAATCAGAGACATATATTTCATGTTTTCTACTGTTTTCAAATTACAGACTTCCAAAGATTTTGTGTTAGACCATGACCCCTTGAGATATCTTTGTTCTGATTTTAACATGACATAGCTAACATCTTTAGAGATTTTACTAAGCTGCATGCTATCATGCCCACCATGAACAAAAAGACAAAATGGTACCCATCAAACCCATAGTTGTAACTGCAAACAGAGAGCAGGTTGGCTAGTGCCACAAGCTTAAACAAGAACATAAACCAGACACAGGACCAGAGACTTGGAAACGAAGACACATAGCAAAAACTACACAGAGCAAAGGCAAGAATGCCACCCGTCGGTGATGAACTGGCCTTAGTCTGCATGCTGTGGAGGGTCAGTCATGTCCTTATCCACTTGGCTAGACGAAGCGACCCAGGTGACGAAGCCATTGTCATCATTTCCTTCAATGCCTCCTGCAGGAGTAGTCACCCGGTTGAGAATGCAGTCTGCACGCTGAGATGGCCTACAGGCCAGAATCTCGTTCTGAGTTGAGTCGGCCGGTTACAGAGGCACTTCAGAAACAAGGGTGTCATCTTGCATATTGTCCTCGTTAGACACCGCCTCGGTCCTTTCCCCTTGAAGGATACTATCTTCCTGAGATTGAGAGGAGGTAGCGTGAGCCGAGCTGGTAGGATTACTCTCTTCCTTAGTGAGAATAACTGTGATGCTGGCAGTCAATATAGGCCTGTTGAGCCTACTGTGGAAGGTGAACCTGGTAGTCTGAAATGAATTGTGCGGAGGAGACCCAGCATGACCTGGGGGCGGAGAAGAAGGGGATGTCGATGCAGTGGGAATGACATTCTGTGGGGTAGGCCGAGAGGTTCATCCTCTGTTCCCAGTGTTGCTTCCTTTGCGCGAGATTCCTCGACGGCGAGGCATACTTTGGATGACACGCTGACTGAGAAAGGGAAGGAGGCGGAGCTGATTGGTGAGAATCTGAGCGCAGAGGATCCCAACAACACCAATTACCCAGGCGAGCTTCCAAATAAGTTGAGCCAAGCAAGGGTGTAGGAAGAACCTCGAGCGGAGGTGAAATGAACCAGTGACAATGGCGTGAGATAGAAATAAAGCCATATATAAAACCTTACACAAATGCTCTTGAACGAGGCGCTCATAAATGCTGAACTGTGTGACCAACATACCATTCTACAGCAGATTAAATTCGCGTGCATTTGAAGGTGTCTACCAGCCCGAGGCGCATGCGATGGGGGTCTTCCGCCAGCCCGGTGCAGGGCCAGCTGCCTGCTCTGTGTGATCCCTCATAAATAACATTTATTACCGCTCGCATCCGGGTATTTATTAACTATAATATTATTGTAATTTTCACGATTATTTACATTTTTTTTAAATTCAATATAAGTGAGACCACATCACAATGACATCCAAGAATACTAGATGAATAAGCAATTTTAACATCCATGAAATTTAAAAGAACCAAATATAAAATCACTTAATATAACAACTTAATACATTATTCATTTATATAAAAAAACAATAGCTACAGTATAATTCGGTAATAGACCATTTTAGCATTATGTAAACATTATAAAGAATATAGCATTATTGAAATTTTAATATATGTATTTTTTATAAGAATATGTTGATAATTATATATAATATAAATGTTAAGTTTAATTAATTATTTTTATATTTCAATAATTAATTTACAAAATATCTTCATAAAATTAAATTAAAAGTGAAATAAAATTTAAATTCACGTGCACATTGCATTAAAATAAGTTTGTTTACTTGTATACATTTTGATCAAAATACACATTGAAGCTTTAGTTGATTTTGCAATCATCCTCAATTTTATGTAAAATTAATGCAACTTCACAACTTAATTGCTTTATAAAATTTAAAATTATTGGAAAAAAAACAATAGATTGTGAGCAAACAAAGTAAAAAAATAATTTTCCTATAAATCATATTATAAACAAAAGGTTTAATATACTTCAAAGGTGTCCTTCAAATATAAATTGATAAAATAGTTAAAAAGTATAAACGAGGTTAATTATTTTATATACTTTTTTAGATAATTTGGTTGTATATTTTTAATTAAAATCCATTCTCAACAAATATGTCCCAATATACAAACACTTCCAAGACAACTACCATTGCCTCTTATGTCATCAATGTATAATGCTATAAATACATGTAAGAATGTACCTTGCAATTTGTTGACTATTTAAAAGACAACGATATGGAGTCAGGGTCGGTAACTTGCCACGCATCTTGTGGAAATGGAAAGATGTGCCGACATTCGAATTCGCAACTTGTAGATAGATAAGATGATGAGAAAATTTGTGCTAAACATTATATGAAAACATTTAGTTTTTATGTTGATTGTTAAAGAAAATTCTCTACAAGATTATATTTTCAATAAATTTCTATTAGTTGTGGTGAGTTTGTACCTTGTAATTTCATTTAATTTCATAATTTAACTTGTTTTCTACATGCAGGGACATTTATAAGTAGATACAAAATTTGTAATTATGTTATAAATAATTTTATATTTTCATACACAAGTGTGCTTCTTTCCTTCTCGTTATTCCTCGATTCATAAATAGTTGAATATACTTTATTTCTTTGTCCAATTCCTCTATATTTGAGTAATAGTTTTCCTTTTTCACAAAATAATGGATTTAAAAGTCATTGCACCCTAGTGTTACTAATTTTTTTTTATTTTTATTTTTAATAATTAATAGATACTTGTGTCTATGCCTTGGGCATGACTTACGTCCGACTTATTTTCTTTGTTAGCTAAATGTTTATGCCGATAAAACTCTGATGCCCTAACTATTTAAAGTACAATGATATGAATTCATGGAGGGCACCTTCCCCAATGGACTTGTGGAAATGGAAATATCGGCCGACTTCCGACTTCGCAAATTTTAGATAGTTAAAATGGTGAAAAAATTCACTATAAACATTATAAGAAAACATGGAGTTTTTATATTAATTATTAAACAAATTTCCCTACAAGATTGCATTTTGAATAAATTCCAATTAGCTGTGAGTTTCTAGTTTTTAATATGATATAACTTCATATCTTAACTTGCATTTTTCATGTCGTAACATTTATAACCATACATGCTAGCTCTAATTCCACTATAAATATTTATATATCTTTACATGAAGAATGCTTCCTTGTTTCTCTTTATTCCCCAATCCATAAATATTTGAATATACTCTATGTTTTCATCCGCTTCCCCTAAACTTGACTAATCTTTTCACTTTGCATGAAATTCGTATTTATTTATTATGATTAATATATGCTTGTGTATATGCATTGGGCCCGACTGCGGTTGGGTTATTTTCTTCACCAGTTAGATGTTTATGCTAATAGAACTATGAGCCCCTGACTATTTAAAATACCACAATATGGAGAGGGAGTCGGTACCTTGCTCATGGGTCTTGTGGACATGGAAAGATGGGTTAACCTCCGAGTTCACAAATTTTAGAAACTTAAAAATCCTGAAAATTTTGGTCATAAACATTATAGAAAAACGTGGAGTTTTTATATCACTATCACTTATGTTTTGAATAAATTCCTATCATTTGTGTGTGAAAAACTGTTTTTCATATTTTTTTAATAATTAACACATGCTTTTTTCTATGCATCTAACTTGATTGAGTTTGGGGTTATTTTATTTGCCAACAAGATATTTATGCCAATAGAAATTTCATTCTCCAACTATTTAAAAGTCCACGATATGGAGTCAGGGTCGAGACCTTGCTCACAGGTTTTGTAGAAATGGAAATATGGGTCAACTTCCGACGTCGCAAATTTTAGAAAGTTAAAACGCTAATTCTTTTTTTTGTAAATGTTGTAGGAAAACATGTTCTTTTTATATTGATTATTAAACAAAATACCCTACAAGATTTCATTTTGAATAAATTTCTATTAGTTGTCTGTGAACACTTTTTTTTTTATAATTAACATATCCTTGTGTCTACACTTCACGCTCGACTGAGATTAGAGTTATTTTCTTGGCCAACTAGATGTCTATGACAATAGAAGTCTAACCCCGCGACTATAAAACACCATAATATGGATTCGGGTCGGCACTTTTCTCATGAGTCTTCTAAAAATGTGAATATGGGTATACTTCTAACTTCGCAAATTTTGAAGTGTTAAATTCCTAAAAAAATCATCGTAAATGTTACAAAAAAACATGGAGCTTTTATATTGATTATTAAAAAAAACTCACTATAATATTGCATTTTGAATTCCAAAAGAACCTCGAAGACCAAAATATTTAAAAGTAGACGATATGGAATCATGTCCGGGACCTTCTCAAAAGACTTGAGGAAATGAAAAGATAGGCTCACTTTTGACTTAGTTGTGTTCAGTTTCTACTGCTCTACTTCTATATGATTTCATTCAAAGCATCAAAGCTCAACTCTGCAACATTACATCGGGATTATTTATGTTTTCTCCCATTTGACTTAATTACATGTCCACCTCAGTTTAACACTAAAACTTTGGAATTATTTTTGATATATCCAAAAAGGCCATAATATTTTGTTAAGAAACAGAATCACGAATTAAACTAGATTTTGCTTGCAGGGAGATCTCAAAAAACCTCATTAAACTTTAGTTTCAGATCCAAATTAAAGGTGTATTAATATTAATATCCGCAATTAAAAAAATAAACACATAGAGAGCATGCTCATTGAATAATTAACTTGATTCATCATCAACAATCATTGTAAATGTTATAGGAAAACATGGAGTTTTTAGATTCATTATTAAACATAATACCGTGCAACATTGCATTTTGAATCAATACCTATTACTTGGTTGTGAACATTTGTTTTTTAGTTTTCTTTTAATAATTAACACATGCCTGTGTCTATTCATCAGGCCGGACTAAGGTCGGATTTATTTTCTTCGCCAGCTAGATATTTATGCCAATAGAACTCCTATTCTCTGACTATTTAAAATACCACGATATGGGGATCGGATCGAGACCTTGCTCATGAGTCTTGTGGAAAATGGAAAGATGGGTTAACTTTCGAAATCATAAATTTTAGAAAGCTAAAAAACCAAAAAATTTTGTTGTAAATGTTATAGGAAAACATGGACTTTTTATATTCATTATTAAACAAAATACCCTATAAGAATTTATTTTGAATAAATTTCTATTAGTTGTGTGTGAACAATTGTTTTTTTATTTTGTTTTATTAATTAACGCATCCTTTTGTCTATGCATTGTGCCCGACTAATATCAGAGTTGTTTTCTTCACCAACTAGATGTTTATGATAATAAAACTTTGACCCATTGGCTATTTAGAACACCACAATATGGAGTTGGGGCTGCCACCTTACTCACGAGTGTTTTGAAATGAAATATCGGTATACTATCGACTACGCAAATTTTATAGAGTTAAATTCCTAAATAAATTTGTCGTAAGCATAAATAAGAAAATGGAGACTTTATATTGATTATTAAACAAAATTCCCTACAATATTTCATTTGAATTCGAATAGAACTCTGAACCCTCAACTATTTAAAATTAGACGATATGGACTCAGGGTCAAGACCTTGTTGTTAGGACTTATGGAAATGAAAATATGGGTTGACATCTGACTTAGTTGTGCTTAGTTTCTACTAGTCTAGTGCTACAGGATTGCATTCAAAGCATCAGAGCTCAACCTTGCAACATTGCATTGAGATTATTTATGTTTTCTCCCATTTGACTTAATTACATGTCCACCTCGATTTAACACTAAAAATTTGAAGTTATTTTTATATTTACCCACAAACTCCATAATTTGTTTTTAAGAAATAAAATGATGAATTACACCAGAGTTTTCTCATAGGGGGATGTCCAATGACCTCATCAAATGTGAGTTTCAAATCCAAATTAAAATGTGTATCAGTATTAATATCCATAATTAATAGCCTGAACACATAGAGTGAATTCTAATGGAAAAATTAACCTGATTCATCGTTAACAATTCTCTTAGAATATTGCAACACCATAGCCTAGCATGTTTCAAATTTAACGTGAATTTTCACCATCCTGAAGACATCAGAAACTCACCATATTTTTGTTGGTATAATATAGAAATTTGCTTCCTTCAAACTCTATATTTACACACTCAAAAAACTTTGATCCTAGTTGCATGTACAAACATGAGAATTTTAGCTTTAGCGGGTTCCATGATACTAAGAAAATAAGGAGAAGGCTTTGAACGTGAATACAACTCGAAACTCTAAAATACTAGTTTGACTCGCATAGTGCCCACATTGCACTAAGAGAGCTCACTAAAATATATTGAGGCTTTGAATCATTATAAATGTGCTTATTGATAACTCCTAAATAAATTATCTACCAACACTCTTAAATCCAATATTTCATCAGCAAGTGGTATTTAACTTTCAAATGTACGTAGAATCCCTGTTTATGTACCTGCTATGTACTACCTTATCAACTTGATCAATCATACATGTCAGGAGGATGTCCACTATTATGAAACCAACTCAAGAAAATATAGAAAAGATAGATCAACGCCTTAGAATTCAGTCTCTTCGAGGTGACAACCTCCTTTACATTACATAAAATGAACAATTCCTGGATGATGCAAATGAAAAAACCTCCTTTCTATATATGGGAGTATAAGGAGTCACAATATAACCCAGCCGACTTAACAATAATAATACAAAGCCACAAAAATAACAATAGAGGGATTCTATGGGGCACAATAATAACAATATGGGGGCAATAGGGGCAGAACAATATTAATAATGGGTACAATTACCATAGTAATGGGGGTAATCATTAGTATTATAGGGACCCAACGTGCCCCTCTCCTTCAAAAAAAGTGTTTTCCTCAATGCTTGAGTAGTTCTGGATACTTCTGTGTAAAATTCTCATCCTCCCATGTGGAGTCTTCCACAGATAAGTTCTTCCACTTGATAAGATACTCCGAAATTGATCGATTTCGTAGCTGTCGAGATCTTGTTTCTGTGACTGCTTCCGATTCCAATATAATTTTTCCCTCATCAAGTTCTGGCAATATTGTTTGAACTGGGAGCTTGTCGCCTATAACCTTCTTTAAACATGAAACATGGAAAACTGGGTGCAATCGAGAAGCTGCAGGAAGCTCCAATTTGTATGCCATAGTACCAATCTTTTGCAACCCCTTGTACGGACCATAATACTTTGGTGATAATTTATTATCCTTCTTAGCTTGCTTGAGGGACATTTGCTTATATGGTTGTAGCCGTAGGAATACCCAATCACCTACATCAAAACTTCTTTCACTGCGATGTTGATCTGCCTGTTGTTTCATTCTACTCTGTGCCAACACGAGGTTATCCTTTAAGAGTTGGAGGACTTGTTGTTGATGTTCGATGTGATGTTCCACTGCTTGAACCTTAGAATTTTCTCTTAAATATGATGTGATGGATGGTGGTTGATACCCATAAAGTGCCATAAATGGGGTCGTTTTTGTTGCTGTATGGAAGGAAGTGTTATACCACCATTCAGCCAGAGGCAACCATTTGACCCATTGCGTCTATTTATCAGATACAAAGAAACGAAGATATCCTTCCAAACATTTGTTTACTATCTGAGTTTGCCCATCAGATTGAGGATGATAAGATGAGCTATGAACTAACTGAGTACCGAGACAAGAAAATAATTCTGTCCAAAAATTTCCAGTGAAAATGGGATCTCTGTCACTTACAATAA
>APFE031239594.1:24451-48978 GCA_000404065.3 Pinus taeda | reverse complement strand
CTCCTTTCTATATATAGGAGTCTAAGGAGTCACAATATAACCCAGCCGACCTAACAATAATAATACAAAGGCACAAAAGTAACAATAGAGGGATTCTATGGGGCATAGTAATAACAATATGAGGGCAATAGGGGCACAAAAATATTAATAAGGGGTACAACTACCATAGTAATGGGGTAATCACTAGTATTATAGGGACCCAACAAGGGCCTTGTAGCCTCTCCTTGTTCAAGTGTAACCATACTTTGTCTCATGTTCTAAATTTCTCTATTATGTGTTCACCATGCTTGGCCTTCTACTTTTATTGTGAATTTTACAACATCTCTTGTACCTTTAGATGGATCTACCTGGTCTTATCAACAATTTTTCTTCCCTTAAAGCATCTCTTGAAATATCCTCCCTCATCCTCCTTGTTTTCCATATGCAATATCCAAAGGTGAATATGGAAAGTATGCAAAACATGCTTCAAATTGGGACTTACCGGTAGAAGTTTGGAATTCTCTATGATAAGATTGTTGTATATATATCACACTTTCATCTAACGTATTTGGACTCTTCTTCTTGTAACCCCTCAAAAGCTGCACCAAAGTCCTTCTAACTACTTATTTTTTCCCATATGTCTATCGATGGAATGTTGTACACCTCTTAAACTTTCTATCCATTTTCTTCGAGAATGTATCCCAAAATGAACTGAGAAATATTGTGTCCCTATTTGAAGCAACACCCCTTGGATTCCAAAGAGCAACGAGACCTATCCAAAGAAAAAGTTTGTTTCTTCTTGTCTTTTGGTGGTCTTGGGCATAATCATGCACATATTACCAAACCTATCAACTACCATGAACAAGGAGTCATGCCCCTTGTTGTTTATTGGTAAACCTTCCATAAATTCCATGAAAATTATTTCCCTAGGACAAGTGGATATAGCTAAGGGTTTGTATATACCTTATTTCATGTTACTATGATTCTTGGTACAACAAATAATACATCTTGTTATAAACCTACCTACATATTCTTGCATCCTATGCCAATACACATACTTTTGTAAGTTGGACATCATCTTCACTACACCAAAATTACCTGAAACCTTGGAGGTGTGAACCTCTCTTATTAGTTATATTCACTCACATTTAGGAACACATAACTTGTCCAACCTATAACATAACTCATTCTAGATATGATAGTCAATTGTTATATCTTCATTGTCTGCATGACTCTAATTCTACAACTGTAGAAACACCTCCTTGAGTTCCTCATCCTTATATGTTTCCCTATATTCATCATGGGATAATGGCTCTATGTGCATCAAAGTCCCCAAAGCTATGATCTTTGATGTTTGCGACCTTGAAATCATGTTGTCCAACTTTTTTTGCTTCTCTTCTTGTACTTGATCACTAAATGAAACTACTATAAAACCCCCATCCACTTATTATTCCTAGTTTGTTGTAAATTACTCTAGGCCTATAGGTACAGTAGTGGTTGGTGTTCTATGTGGATTAATGTCAAATTTTCCATAAGATAGTGTTTCCGCTTTTTAAACACTTCTACTAGGACATAGATCTCCTTATCAAAGGTAGGGTATTTGAGAACCACCGCATGAAAAACTTCATAATGGTAACATATAAACCTTCCTCCCTGCATCAACATGGCTCCCATAACATACCAAATCATCGATATCTCCACTTCAAAAAGTTGTTGCAAGTTTAGTAATGCAAGATTTGATGTTTGAATTATTTTCTTCTTTAACTCCTCAAAGGGTTTTTATTGAACCTTCCCCCCCCCCCAAATAAACTCGTGCAACTCATTGTATAGCATGTTGTGGTGCTACTACTACTAAAAATGAGACTATGAGTTTCCTTCAATGTTGTGCTACCCTAACAAAAATCCTATCCTCAAAAAAATTAATAGGAACCATCCACTTCATAATGGCCTCCATCTTGGAAGAATCTCTGTTCATCTCTCTGCCACCAATCACATATCCTAAATACACCAAATACTATCATGCAAACTCGCATTTCTTGAGAGTTACCAGAAGTGGGTTCTTCTTTATTATCTCTAACACCTATATCAAATGTGATATGTGCTTCTCCTAGGTAGCATTGTATACCAATATATTATCCAAACAAACAATAAAAAATTAATCTATAACAGGATACAATATGTCATTCATTAACCTCTTGAATGTAACTAGTGCATTACATAAACCAAATGGAATGACTAACCACCCATTCAAATCTTATTTTGTTTTGAAAGCATTATTCCAAGTATCTTATTATCTGACTTGAAACTAGTGATACTCTGATTTTAATTCCATCTTGGTGACATATTTCTTTCTATAACTAGTCCAATAAATCATTTATCCTTTGTAGGGGGTCCCTATTCATAACCATTATTTTGTTCAACACCCTATAATCAATACACATTTTCCAAGTCTCATCCTTCTTAGGTATAATTATGATGGGTAACCCACATGGTGAGGTATTAGTTGTATGATACCCTACTCCAAAATATGTTACAACTACTTATTAACCTCATTTTCTTCTATTATAAATTACCACGACCCAATTTTTTGGAAATGGATATTCCAATAATAATTGGATCTCATGCTTCAGTTCCCTCTTCATTGGTAGCCCTTTAGGATCATAAAAACACTCCCCTATATTCCTATAGAAATTCACCAAGTTGTTTTCTTTGTTCCACACCCCTCCAAAGATGTATTTTCTCTCACTAACTCTTCTATATATTGAGTTTCTCTTAAAAACAATAAAATATACTTCTTGCTAGTACTAATTAATTTCTTGGCTTTGTTGGCATTTATCCATGAAATTTTAAATATTCCCTTTTGCATATTGATGGTGATGTATTTTTTGTCCTTGATGAGGAAATACTAGTTGTCTCTTTACACAAAGGTTGCATCCCACATGTACATATAGATATTGAAAAATATCACTCTGCATACAACACGTGGAACTACATCCAATTCTACTTCATCATTAAAATCAATAGCGATAGCAAAGATTATATTACATTGTTTAGTTACGTTTATTTCTACATCCTTATTTAACCATCCCAATTATATGGACTAGGATCACCTTGAACCCCCAATCCTAGTTTCTTAGCCAACTTTGTTGTAATGAGATTCCTATGTTCTTGAGTCAAATAGAGTGTTAATTGTCATCTTCTTGACATGTATCTTTATATAGAATATTTGGGTCATATAATTAACTTCATGTTGCTAAAGGATACTTAGATTCACCCCATTCTACATTTATGTAGATACAATATTCTCATCTATGTCTAAGATATTTTCCAACAAATTACTCAAATATGTGGCTATTATATTTCTCTTTTGCACATCTTTCTTCAAGTCCTTTGCATTGATTATTGGATGTAATTTATAAAAATTATGCTATGTATTACCATGGATGTTACATTCGTTGTATTGGTTATTGGGATCTTTTCATTGGTATGTTGTGTTTGTTGTATTTTTTTCCTTCCCCCCATTCCATTTCTTCTTCCCATTTTTGGAAGCTTCCTGGTGTTCCTTTTTAACCACTTCATTTTCCTTTCTTATGGCCTATGCTTGCTAGGTATTTTTCATATACACAAGCATGATCCACTATTTTGGGTTTAAATAGCATCATTTTCTTCTACAAATGGATTTGTAATCAACCTAGATACTTAAGGAGTATTTCTAGGTTCTTGGGAGAGATACCTAGTATTATTGTCATCTTCTTGAATTGTGTGTACTCTTGTACACTCTTCCCCAATCTATACTTGAAGTAATGTCACTGGATCCAATGATCCTCTACATATTTGATAGGTTATAATTGGGACTTCATTAGAGTTTTGAAATACTCCCACTTAGTTATTGGAGGATCCCAATCTGGTTCTAGGGTTTCTGTGTGGCTTTCCCACTAGATCAAGGCATGTATGGGAAAACAATATTTTTTTGCTCCTTCTCTATAAAATGGACATTAAAATAAACCTCTAAATATTGCAATCAGTGATTTAATTTTAAAGTATTAGTCTCACCTTGATACGACTTGATGTTTACCTTCGCTTTCATTTTAAATAGGGGTTGTGAATTGTTCATGGAACTCAAACTAGGTTTTTCTTTTTTGGGTTGTCTCTTAGACTTCTTCTCTAGTTACTCTTGATCCAATGTTTTCCCTCTCATATGACCTTTAAGTTGGAACCTATATTCTCTGATTCCAAGATTATTTTTTAGAGCCATCGTGAGGAGGTTCATATTAGAACTAATATCTATGACCTATTCTTCCAACCTTTCAAATATTTCCTTTGTTGAATCTTGAAGTCTATTAACAAATTTGTTGGCCATGGTTGGGGTTCTTGACTTATCAAGATCCCCTGTAACTCCCAAAAATATACCCAATGAAACCTACTTTGATACCAATATGATCCATAAACTATAACGGACATTCCACTGGACAATTTGTCACCAAAAATCTAATAAAGTTTTACTTAAATCTGAAAATTTGTACTATGAGCGTTAATTTTCCTTAGACTTTCTAGATTTATTAAATTATTGTTTCTACTTGTGCATGGAATATATAACATGTATAAAGTAGAGGAAAATTATAATAGACACTCACAAAACAAAAATAACATAAGATATGACCCGAGAAACCCTTTTGAGAGAAACCCAACTATAAGGTGAGGTTGCTCTTCTCTCTCTTTCTTTAAATGGAAATGGTGCAAATATAAAGGAGTGAGACTTGTTTCCCATCGGTTTCTATAGAAGATAAATGATCTATGTTTTCCCAACTCTCTATCCACTCTCACTTGCTCTACTCTAATATGGAACAAAATTCACTAGGACATTAATAAACCAATTTTCCTCCTAGTGGCCTCGTTATAACACAACCTGATAGCCAACTAGGGGTTAAATTTGACAAATTCAACCCTCAATATGAATTGAAAATCAACCCTTATAGGGTATTATACATAGGTCCCACATGGATAACCCATTTTCCATGAGTAATGGGGCTAATATGGCATCCTCTCAAACCGTGGTGAACAAAACATAAAGGACAACTTCTAGATGGCATAAATTTTGCATATAGACTTCTTTTGAGGTATTTATTATGTGTTTAGAAATGCATCTATGTGTAGAACATCTCCAAGGGGCCTAGAACAAGAAAACTATTGGCATTGTAGTGTTGGCATTGATGTCAACAAGGTCTTGGTATTATTCATCATATGCCTATGTCTACCTCATGATGTGTGATGTGTTTGGTTGTTACAGTGTTCAACTTAATGTTCATGTTATTTGGCATTGATGTCAACAGGTTTATGACATACCTACTGTGGGAATGGTAGGTGTAATGTATGATATGATGGCTTGTCATAAGTTGATGATTGACTTTCCACATATGTTGGAGATGCTGCTAGTGCAAGTGGTTGGAGCACTACTACGCATGTTTCATATGCTTCTACATGTGTTAGAAGCATTGGATATGTTTCTACATATGTTGGAAGTTCTTCTACCAGTGTTGGAGGTATTTGGATGACTTTATGTTGCTATTGCAGGTGTTGAGGATATCTTTATAAATCAGAGTAACTCAAATGGACTCATACCATAACTCAAATGGACTCATACCGTAACTGAAATGCCATTGCAGATGTTGAGGATATCTTTAGAAAATAGAGTAACTCTACCCATATAGTAACTCAAATGGACTCATCCTCAATGACTCCTGATAATTTTTATTGTATGTAAAATCAACCAATGGAAGGTACTCCTCCCATCTCCTCTACTGGTGGATCACATACATCCTCAACATATCCTCCAGTATCTTGTTGACCCTATCTATTTGTCCATCTTTCTATGGATGATAAGTTGTATTGAAGGCCAAATCTGTCCCAAGCCTACAAATAAATCCTTCTAGAACTTGGAAGTGAAATTAGCATCCCTATCTGACATAATCTTCTTTGGAACACCATGTAATCTCACGATCTCCCTGATGAATGCCTATGCTACCTCACTAGTTGAATAGGTAGCCTTCACCAGAATGAAGTGAGCTAGCTTGATCAACTTGTCTACTAGAACCATGATATAATCAAGTTGACTCGATGTCCTCGGAAGACCTGTAATTAAATCCATGGAAATGACCTCCCATTTCCATTATGGAATCAGAATAGGTTGAAGAAATCTAGTTGGATGCTTACACTCTGCTTACACTTTGTTTTTAAAGCATTGTAAATTGTTTTTAACTCTTTTAGAGTATTTTAAATTGTTTTAAGTGCATTTTAATCTTTTAAAAATTATAATTTCTTAAAAAAATTTAAAGCATTTCAAATTATTTTTAGCATTTTATACTTGTTTTTAAAGTGTTTAATTGTTTTTAAGCACTGTCTAAATTAATTTAAAACAGGTTTAAATGTTTTAAAGCTTTAAATTATCAGTTAAAAAATTCAGATGTTGACTTTTTAAATTAAGGAATTTAGACTTCTGTGATCCATAACATTCGTTTTTAGAAAATCTTCGCGAATCACTCAATTCATTGTCGACGCGTTTTGAACCACCAGTGTGGTTATCGTCAACTTGTCTGACATGACCAATCTGATTGGTCGAACGCATCGAAGATTATTGATGTGATTTCGCCGAAGATTTTCTAAACATCATTTTAAGATGTTTTTAAATCATTTTAAAAACATTTTAAAGCATTTTAAAAACATTTTAAAGCATTTTTAAATAGTTTTTAAAGCATTTTAAATTGTGTTTAAAACATTTTAAATTGTCTTTAAAGCATTTTAAGATGTATTTAAAGCATTTTAAAGTGTTTTAAAAACATATTAAGCCTTTTAAAAGCATTTTAAAGTTTTTTAATCATTTTAAAGTATTTTAAAAGCATTTTAAAAGAATTTTAAAGCATTTTAATTGTTTTTAAAGCATTTTAAAATGTTCTTAACACATTTTAGAGCATTCTAAGGTGTTGGTCTTGGTGATGAGGTTGGGAGATTAAGGACTGCTTGTCACTGGATTTTTCTAGGAGTCCTTGGCTTATGTCATCAATTGCAAACTTGTCACGGAGGCTTGGAGGTGTGTTTTAGAGTTGATGAAGGTGTCCCTAAAGTTTTTGAAGAGTCTTAAGATGGTTTCATTGATTTTTTCCTTCATCCTCTACCAAGACACATGGATCGTGAGTCATGGGAGAAACATAAAACCTCGAGTCACTGGTAGATAGACCAGTGGGAGCGATGAGGAGCTATAGTCGCTAGCAGACATGCCTATGGGAGTGATGAGGAGATCCAGTCAAATTTAGCCTGTGTTGTGCATGTGACCAAGGTTTTTCATGATAATTTCTCTGCATTCCTCACGCAACATAGTTAATTTTGGTATTATGTTGACTTTCTTGTTTGGAACTTTTCGGTATATGCTTGGAAAAGTTTGTGGGGCCTCTGGAAGCTAATCAAAGTTGAAAATATCAAAAGGAAAGTGGAGTTAGCAGCTTGATGAAGTCAATGAGCTTAATCCAAACTAAATCAAGCATATCAAAAAAAATTGTGGGGCTCAATAGTTCTTTGTAAGTATTGAGTTTCAAGCATCTCAGTTCATCTATATATTGGAGATAGCTCAATGATAGTTTGGTTGGATGAGTTATGTGTTGACTAAGTGTGATTTTGGAGAATATTGTGTAAGTTGTGTGAGTTGTATTATGAAAAATTCTGAAGCACTTTGCAAGTGTGGAAACAATTAGTTGAAGTATGTTTTAGCCAATATTTTGTGGAGTTAGTGAGGAGATGATTAGAGTTTGATTGCAGGAGTATTTGGAGTTTGAATTTGTAGTTTGTGCGGAGAAATTGTGTGGGGAATTTGATTGTAGTTTGTACTGCAAATTTTGTTTGTGATTGTGTTGATGATATGTTGTTGTAGTGTTCATGTTGAGCAGTTCTTGTTTCCAGCTCAAAATATTTTGAAACGAGAACCATGGAGAGGAGTGGAGTTGGAGGACTCTGGCGAAATCAATATGACTAGTTTTCTCAATCCAGTGGTGGTTAGATAGTTCGGTAGAAACTAGGCAAGGTTCGTTGATCATGGTGGCCTTCAGTGGATGATAATTCATAGATCCACATGAGAAAGAGTTTCCATTTGAGAGTAGCCATGTATATATTTATGTAAAGAATTTTCTTAACTAATAAAATATGTTGAGCAATGCAGCAATAACGGGTGGTTTCTTTCCCTAGAGAGGGTTCTCCTACAGACATACTTGTGTCCTATGTGTTGAATGGTTTTCATGTTTCATGTTCATTTTTTATGCTCCCATTTCTCTTTATGTGTTTCATTTTATGCATGGTTAAAGATTAATAATTTGGAGAAAAAGTTATAAGTGCCTTCACTAAGATTTCACCCCCCCCCCCCTACTGATCTAATTTCCTACAATTGGTATCAAAGCCAAGTTCTTAGTTGCAACTTGATCGTTGGAGAGTGGATCTTGGAGTTTTTGGCAGATTTTTGCAAATATTTTGAAATGGATCAGCAAGTAATTTTAATGCTTCATAAAGGTAAATTTGCAACTTGGAGAGCGAATTTGAATTCATATTTTTTGTACATTGATGAAGATATTTTTCTATCAATAGAGTATGGAGTTAGATATGAATTTGATGATATGGATAAAAGGATTATTTCACATAGTATTTCAAAACATAATAGCATGTATGTGAAGCATTGTGAAACTGCAAAATAAATGTTAGATAGGTTGCAAAGTTTGTATCTTGGAGGAAAATTGCATATTCCATAAATGGAGAAAAATGCAAAGGATTTTACTTTTATCGTAGTGACAAATCAATCCTCCTCACAAAATAAAGATGGAATTCCTAGTGATAGAAATAATGGATCAAGAAATAAATGAGAGGAACAACAAGAAGAGATCAGTTGAAAAGATTATGAGCAATCCAAGGTAAAGGCACTAGAACAGAGATTCAAACGTTCATGGTAGAAAATAAAGATCAACAAATGTTGCTGCAAATGTTTAATGGAAAGTAATGTGCATTCAAAGAAGAAATTTCAGATCTAAAAACTTAGCTAGAAGAAGAAAGAGAAATCGAAAATGGAATGAGGAAGCAGTACAAGGAGTTAGAGAATGAGTGCCAATTGAAAGCCTAAGCAAAATCTGCAAGACAAGAATTAGAAAAATTCAAAACTAGTGCTCAAGCTTCTACAATCAAATCAGAAATTGTTGGATTGTCTAGTAGCAATGAGAAAAATAAGAATCAAGAGCCATGCAAGAAGCAGAATAACAAGTGAAGAAGACCAAGGAGGAAGAATAAAGTTGTTAGATTATAATTGTGGAGTTTGTGGACACATAGCAGAAATTTGTAGTAATGGAGAGATAAAACTCTCTCATCAAAAGGAGTAGCCCAAGCAAAAGCAACCTCAAGCAATCATGCAAAGAAGATCTCCATTATTCAAGTATAATAGTCCATTTTATGGTTATTCTTTCTCATGCAATGATTTTGGCCATAGGGTTATTGACTGTAGGACACCTGCAAGGAATAAAAATAAGATCAACAGAAGGTATCAAGTTATTCCTCAATTCCTTGGTCACGATAGATGTTTTATGTGTGACAATATTGGCCATGATGCTAAGGATTGCAAGCTTCCCATGTGTTACACGAAATCCAATCAGAAAGAGAATAATATGCAAGGCCAACCACACAAGAAGAAGAAGAATTAATAGATGAAAGTTTGGAGGAGAAAAGAGAAGAAAGTAACTCCCACCAAAAACTGAGGCCTACATGGTCTCAGGGGGAGCATATGGTTGCATCATGAGCAGCATGTAGATTTTTGGATGTGCAGCCATATCTTGAAGAGTGAATGACTAAAAATCTATGTTTTTAGATATTCATTTGTTTAGGGGGAGTCCAAGAGATTTGAAGTATTGTTTTTATTCTAACCTACTATTTCTTTCAGTTTGTCATCATTCAATTCAGCCATATATGCATTGATGTTAGTTTTGGAGTAGTTGCATTTTGGGATACTATTGATATTCTTGATGCCATGCCATTCATGTAGTTATTTTTATGTGTATTGTCTAGGTGTGATGGAGGATCACACATTCATGGGGAGAATTTGTAATTCTTAATGGATTTGCAGAGTTTGGCATTGTGTTTTCTATAGAGGAGTTTTATTTTGCTTACTTGTCATGAGTGTGTTGCAGGAAAGGAGTTTTGTTGTTGCTACCATATAACAACAAAATCATGTGTTTTGCATGACATAGTTGATAATTGATGATGATCATACTACTAGATGATATTTATGTCATTTATTGTCATGCATGTTGTTGATATGTATTAGATGTTTGATTTATGATGATTTATATTTCTTCTCATACATAGAGAGAGTGTAGGTTGATGGCATGAGGTCAAGAAGATAATAACTATTTATCTAGTTGATGGTGCTCTATTGCTAATATTGATGCATAGTTCCTTGTTGATTCCCCTTAGATACAATGCATATCTATTCACATGCTGCTAGTGATGTTATTGCTACATGTTGATGTGTTTCTCATTACTTGAATTGATATTTTTGGTTGTTAAGCTTCATAGATCTTTGATATGATGAGGATATGTATTTTTTGCTACTATATGACATATTTTTATGTTGTTTCTATCAATAAATTTTATTGTTGATGCACATGTGGATCATGGTGGTTTCTAGTGGTTATCACGATCTTGTTACAGGATATTCATTGATGGGATGGTGATGGCCAAGGTGTTTAGTGGCCATTCACTAGCACATGATGTTGTTAGTTCTTCTATTTTTGCAGCTACACATTGAGAGAGTACATATTTTCATGGAGACCATGTATTTCATGTTATATAATTGTATTGGAGTATGCATAGATGAGAGAACATTTGTGTGCAATTGTAGAAGCCATGTATTATCATTATTTCATCTTTTTAGCACATTTCTCATGGAGAGACCCATGGTGTCTAGTATATCTTATCATTATCTATGTAAGGGTCAATCGAAGTCCAAGTCCTGTATTATTTTGTATATCTTTGTATAGCCCCAATACGTTGGGTGCATGATGTAAACTTGGGTCCATAGAAGTATTGGTTGATGATAGACTAGTGTAGAGAGAGTGTAGGTTGATGGCATGAAGTCAAGAAGATGATGACTATATATATAGTTGATGGTGCTTTATTGCTAAATCTTATACTATTTCTATTGATACATAGTTCCTTGTCGATGCTCCTTGGATACAATCCATAACCATTCACATGCTGCTATTGATGCTATTGCTACCTGTTGATGTGTTTCTCATGAATTGAGTTGATATTGTTGGTTGTTAAGCTTCATGGATCTTTTATATGATGAGGATATGTATTTGTTGCTACTATATGACATTTTTTTATGTTGTTGCTATTAGTCAATTCAATGTTCTTAAATTGCTTACATAAATTATCGACCAGAGTTGGTAAACTTGTGAAGTGCAAGTGCACTATATAAGCTAGAAGCCTTTTTGAGTTTATTAAGATAATGATTGTGGATGGTTTTAAGGATTTTCTTTGTTCCCATGTTCCTAATGAAAATTAAATATTTACAATACAATCAACTCTTGAAAAGGAAAGTAAAACAAGCTATGGCGATCCTCTTTAATTGACTATTGTTAGTTACTATGTAAAATGATAAAAATAGAGCTACCTAAACTAATTTTCTATAAACATAATTACTTCTACTCTAAAAAGAATTATTTCTATTAAAGGATAAAATTTATAAAACAATCTATATTAAGATCTACGCACTACAATTAACAATCCTACATGAAATAATAAAATCAAAATAAAAAGGAATGCGATAAAAAAATATATTTACTTATGAAAGGAAGGAGATTATGTACATAGTCTTATTTTAGAAAGCGTACAAATGATTTGAAATCGACAGAAAGCAAATGAAAAACAGTAAACAAGTAGTTACGCCGTAAGGCGTTTCTCTCTGAAATCAACTCCCCTCTCTGCCTACCTGTCATTTTGTAAGCCACACGATTATATGTTAGACGATTGCAACAATTTCAGCTGTTGATCATTGATTCAAAGGGTTACCCAAAGGGTTTGGGCGTTTGATTTGGCATCTAATCGAATAGTTTCATCCACGCAGCTGAACCAGCTCCTGTTACCTGCAAACGCCACCTTCTTTTCCTTTTTCCTTTGTTATTGCTGTCTGTAATTTTTTATTTGGTGGATTGCTTGCATCCGTTAAATTAGGTGCAACCGCTGAATGGATTGAGAATAGATATTGTGCGTGCAGATTCATTTACTTCAGCGAATGTCACATTTACAGAGCGCTGGAAATGAGCAGTCCATCGCAGTCACGAGAGACTTGAAAAGCTGCAACTCATGTCTGGAAATAAATTTCAGGGTGATGCTCAAACGGCAAATATCCAGGCTCCAGTAAGCGCAGGAAATGAAGAATTTATTATCAACATGGGAATTGGTATGCCTCCATTATCATTTTCTGCAATTTTGGACACCGGGAGTGATCTAATATGGGCCCAGTGCAAGCCCTGTATTAATTGCTATCAACAACCAAGTCCAGTCTATGATCCTTCCCGGTCATCCAATTACATTACAGTCCCCTGCACGGACTCCTTGTGCGTGGCTCTTCTGGCCTTCCTTTGCAACAATAATGGAGCCTGTAAATATAACTATACCTATGCTGACCAGTCCTTCACCCGCGGAATTCTTTCATTCGAGACCTTTGCATTTTCTTCTCAATCACTTCCTCTTATTGCCTTTGGTTGGTTGCGGCAATGACAATGGAGGAGTTGGCTTGCAAGGAAGTGGGGTAGTAGGCTTCGGACTAGGACCTCTCTCCTTGGTCTCACAGCTCGACCCGTCATTGGGAAATAGTTTTTCTTACTGTTTGGTTTCTGTAACTGATTCTCCCTCCAAAACCAGCCCTTTGTTTTTAGGTCACACTGCGAGCTTGAATGCCATGACAGTCAGTTCCACTCCTATTATTCAAAGCAGCGCAAATCCATCATTCTATTATCTACCATTGGAGGAAATCAGCGTTGGTGGCCAATCATTGAGTATCCCTACTGGTATCTTTGATCTTCAACCTGATGGCTCTGGTGGACTTATCATTGACACTGGAACCACCTACAGCTTTCTGCCACAGACTGCTTATAACGCTGTCAAGGAAGCGTTGAGGGCATCGGTTGATCTCCCACGGGCCAATGCCTCAAGCATTAGCCTGGATTTCTGCTTTAACAAACAGGGCTCCTCAAATCCAAGTTTTCCTACTATGACAAAAGATTGCCTGGGTAAGAAATGTCAATGTAATGTAATGTACTTATTTGTTGGTCTTTTCAATATGTATTGTATCCTTGTCGTAGAAGTTATTTCCAAGTGCTAAATAGAATGGTGTATCTTTAATAGAGAGGGGGTTTCAATGAGACTCTGCTATGCTTTTTTCCTATTGATTATGAAAATTTGCTGATATTGACGTGCTTCACCACAATCATTTGACATTTGGTAAAACAAGGTTTTTAGGATCTATCATTTTGTCCTTTTAATAAATTATGAAACCCTTTATACCTCTGCCTTTTTTTTGGAAACTTTGATTTGGATTCTCAACCTTTCACAACTTGTGAACCTAATTTCCTACCCTGAGTCTTAATGCCATTTAACATTGATTATCTAGATCCCTTTGAGCGAGTGATTCAATACTTGCGTTAAGTGAAGGCAGGGAGATAAAGAGTTGACCTTTTGTTTAGTCCGTGGAACCTTACTTGATGTGATTCCCTTTTGTTTAGCTCATGTGCATATTTTTTCCATTGAAAATGCTTGAAAATAGACACCAGAGCTCTGCGTTGTTGGTAATATCATTTGGGACAATAAACTCTGTTTATATGGGCTTTGTTAGCATTCAAACCCCATAAAAAACCAAAGTATTATTTGGACTTAATTCTCACTAACTTGGCTGTAACCATACAGTAACATAGTTCATTTAAGTATATAGGTTGCCTACGTGTCTGTAGGTTACCTGCATGACATTTCAATTTAGCAATGGACCAGTTTGGCTCATAGACAAGCTTATTCCTCCAACCTACAACCACATTTATATATGCATTCAAGAGCCCAAACCAGGATCCCTGTGCACTGCAGGTTGTATACGAAGACCTGTAAGGATTCCAATATACCTAACTTTCTTCCAATGAAATTAGGCTCCAAATCGCATCAATATTTGCCAGTCATAGAAGTTGCTTCTATGAGATTTAAATGATATGTATTTTCTTTATATGACACTTGAGATTACATGTGGGTTATCTTATTTTGGAAACTTTTTGGCTAGTACTTGATATTTGCATTTGGGGCTATGCTTGAGGCTGATTTCAAACTTCCCATTGATTTTTTAACATTTTCTAAAAACTTTTCTCCTGACATGAATCGAATTATAATGTATGCGTTGTTCTATTTCCTATTTGTTAAAGAACGAGAAAATTGCAGCTACGATAAAGAAAGGCATAGTGATGAACTATGCAGCTCTACTTTATCACTGCCAAATATCATGTATATATACAAATGTGGATGGATGAAATATTCTGCTTCCATGGAATATGAACCACCATAATTACAAACAAAGGCAGAATAATGGAGCTTGCAAATGTAACTATACCTATGCTGACCAGTCCTTCACCCGCGGCATTCTTTCATTCGAGACCTTTGCATTTTCTTCTCAATCACTTCCTCTTATTGCGTTTGGTTGCGGCAACGACAATGGAGGAGTTGGCTTGCAAGGAAGTGGGGTAGTAGGCTTCGGACGAGGACCTCTCTCCTTGGTCTCACAGCTCGGCCCGTCGTTGGGAAATAGTTTTTCTTACTGTTTGGTTTCTGTAACTGATTCTCCCTCCAAAACCACCCCTTTGTTTTTAGGTCACACTGCTAGCTTGAATGCCATGACAGTCAGTTCCACTCCTATTATTCAAAGCAGTGCAAATCCATCATTCTATTATCTACCATTGGAGGAAATCAGCGTTGGTGGCCAATCATTGAGTATCCCTGCTGGTATCTTTGATCTTCAACCTGATGGCTCTGGTGGACTTATCATTGACACTGGAACCACCTATAGCTTTCTGCCACAGACTGCTTATAACGCTGTCAAGGAAGCGTTGAGGGCATCGGTTGATCTCCCACGAGCCAATGCCTCAAGCATTAGCCTGGATTTCTGCTTTAACAAGCAGGGCTCCTCAAATCCAAGTTTTCCTACTATGACAAAAGATTGCCTGGGTAAGAAATGTCAATGTAATGTAATGTACTTATTTGTTGATCTTTTCAATATGTATTGTATCCTTGTCGTAGAAGTTATTTCCAAGTGCTAAACAGAATGGTGTATCTTTAATAGAGAGGGGGTTTCAATGAGACTCTGCTATGCTTTTTTCCTATTGATTATGAAAATTTGCTGATATTGACGTGCTTCACCACAATCATTTGACATTTGGTAAAACAAGGTTTTTAGGATCTATCATTTTGTCCTTTTAATAAATAATGAAACCCTTTATACCTCTGTCTTTTTTTTGGAAACTTTGATTTGGATTCTCAACATTTCACAACTTGTGAACCTAATTTCCTACCATGAGTCTTAATGCCATTTAACATTGATTATCTGGATCCCTTTGAGCGAGTGATTCAATACTTGCGTTAAGTGAAGGCAGGGAGATAAAGAGTTGACCTTTTGTTTAGTCCGTGGAACCTTACTTGATGTGATTCCCTTTTGTTTAGCTCATGTGCATATTTTTTCCATTGAAAATGCTTGAAAATAGACACCAGAGCTCTGCGTTGTTGGTATTATCATTTGGGACAATAAACTCTGTTTATATGGGCTTTGTTAGCATTCAAACCCCATACAAAACCAAAGTATTATTTGGACTTAATTCTCACTAACTTGGTTGTAACCATACAGTAACATAGTTCATTTAAGTATATAGGTTGCCTACGTGTCTGTAGGTTACCTGCATGACATTTCAATTTAGCAATGGGCCAGTTTGGCTCATAGACAAGCTTATTCCTCCAACCTACAACCACATTTATATATGCATTCAAGAGCCCAAACCAGGATCCCTGTGCACTGCAGGTTGTATACAAAGACCTGTAAGGATTCCAATATACCTAACCTTCTTCCAATGAAATTAGGCTCCAAATCGCATCAATATCTGCCAGTCATAGAAGTTGCTTCTATGAGATTTAAATGATATGTATTTTCTTTATATGACACTTGAGATTACATGTGGGTTATCTTATTTTGGAAACTTTTTGGCTAGTACTTGGTATTTGCATTTGGGGCTATGCTTGAGGCTGATTTCAAACTTCCCATTGATTTTTTAACATTTTCTAAAAACTTTTCTCCCGACATGAATCGAATTATAATGTATGCGTTGTTCTATTTCCTATTTGTTAAGGAACGAGAAAATTGCAGCTACGATAAAGAAATACATAGTGATGAACTATGCAGCTCTACTTTATCACTGTCAAATATCATGTATATATACAAATGTGGATGGATGAAATATTCTACTTCCATGGAATATGAACCACCATAATTACAAACAAAGGCGAAATACAAAATTTGCGAGCTTGTTGGATGCCATGGTGTATGATTATTAAGTTAGAATTTTTTTTATTTAGATGAGGGTGATCTATTGAAATTCGCTGTACATTTAGAAAGCATATTTACGCCTTAAGGCGTTTCCCTCTGAAATCAACTCCCCTCTCTGCCTACTTGTCATCTTGTAAGCCACACGATTATATGTTAGACGATTGCAACAATTTCAGCCGTTGATCGTTGATTCAAAGGGGTTGCCCAAAAGGTTTGGGCGTTTGATTTGGCATCGGGTCGAATAGTTTCATCCGCGCAAGTGAACCGGCTCCTGTTACCTGCAAATGCCACCTTCTTTTCCTTTTTCCTTTGTTATTGTTGTCTATAATTTTTTATTTGGTGGATTGCTTACATGCGTTAAATTCGGTGCAACCGCTGAATGGATTGAGAATAGCTATTGTGCGTGCAGATTCATTTACTTCAGCGAATGTCACATTCACAGAGCACTGGAAATGAGCAGTCCATCGCAGTCATGAGAGACTTCAAAAGCTGTAGCTCATGTCTGGAAATAAATTTCAAGGTGATGCTCAAACGGCAGATATCCAGGCTCCAGTAAGTGCAGGAAATGAAGAATTTCTTATCAACATGGGAATTGGTATGCCTCCATTATCGTTTTCTGCAATTTTGGACACCAGGAGTGATCTAATATGGGCCCAGTGCAAGCCCTGTATTAATTACTATCAACAACCAAGTCCAGTCTATGATCCTTCCCGGTCATCCACTTACATTACAGTCCCCTGCACGGACTCCTTGTGCGTGGCTCTTCCGGCCTTTCTTTGCAACAATAATGGAGCCTATAAATATAACTATACCTATGCTGACTAGTCCTTCACCCGCGGAATTCTTTCATTCGAGACCTTTGCATTTTCTTCTCAATCACTTCCTCTTATTGCGTTTGGTTGCGGCAACGACAATGGAGGAGCTGGCTTGCAAGGAAGTGGGGTAGTAGGCTTCGGACGAGGACCTCTCTCCTTGGTCTCACAGCTTGGCCCGTCGTTGGGAAATAGGTTTTCTTACGGTTTGGTTTCTGTAACTGATTCTCCCTCCAAAACTAGCCCTTTGTTTTTAGGTCACACTACTAGCTTGAATGCCATGACAGTCAGTTCCACTCCTATTATTCAAAGCAGCGCAAATCCATCATTCTGTTATCTATCATTGGAGGAAATCAGCATTGGTGGCCAATCATTGAGTATCCCTGCTAGTATCTTTGATCTTCAACCTGATGGCTCTGGTGGACTTATCATTGACACTGAATCCACCTACAGCTTTCTGCCACAAACTGCTTATAACGTTGTCAAGGAAGCGTTGAGGGCATCGGTTGATCTCCCACGAGCCAATGCCTCAAGCATTAGCCTGGATTTCTGCTTTAACAAACAGGGCTCCTCAAATCCAAGTTTTCCTACTATGGCATTCCATTTCAAAGGAGTAGATTACAATTTGGCCCTGGAGAATTACCTACTGGCTGTTGACAGTGACGTCATCTGCCTTGTAATGCTACCCATTACCAGTGACCTAGGTGGTCTTTCCATATTCGGTAATTTCCAGCAGCAGAATTATCAAATATTCTATGACAACGAATGCAACGTCCTCTCGTTTGCGCCAACCATTTGTGACATCCTATAGGTAACCAACCGCATTTGCACCTGCATTTCTTCATATATATTTCATATTACAATAACTTTTCCTTTCGGCAAAATAATTACGCCGTAAGGATTACCTTGGGTTGCTTGTGTTTGTGTCTAAGTTTGTTGTGCAGTTTCTATGTAGTTACATCACACTTCCACTTTATGCCCTTGTGACACAGGTCATTCTACTCCATGTTCATTGAAAATACAATCAGTTTAGGTGTTTGACAAGATCGATTGAACTTGAGAAAATGTTGACTTATATAATTACAAAAAAGGAGAGTTACATCGTCCAAGTATTCACTTAGTATATTCACCTGGTTTATTTTGTACAGAAATAGATTAATCAAACCCTACATTGTGATATTAAATATCTTACTTGTACTGATAAAATTAGAGATAAGGTGTCACCTGATAATGCATTAAAAACAGAGGAAGAAACAATCAATGTTGCACATAGTTGCTTGAGAAAGGATTTGTCACTTCTAGAAATGAGAACGGCCATAGGAAATGGCATTTCTTGTCTTGTTGCCACTTCTGGAGCATTTCTTTAGCAAGAACGAAACCCCTCCTTCCATTGCAATGTCCATTTCATTATAGGACATCACATGTCAAAAATCTGGAGGCTCTAGAAAATGAAGGGATTGGACTGGAAACTGAAATTAGGTGCCATAATGTCGAATAGAGTAGATGGAGTATAATTCATTTTGCTTGCTAAGATGTTTTGATTGCAACTGTGGACAATATACAAGGATGCAAAAGAAATGCAGACATAGAACGTATGTTATTTCTGGTTTATAAAATACTTAAAATACCTATTATAAAACAACAGCCCATCCCTAATATAAGGCAAAGGACCATTAAAAGCATCTTGCAATCCTGCCCGATCACAATCATAGATAGGAACAACATGAAACTGGTAGCGATGGTATGTTGAAGGCAGATCACAAGCCCCTGTCTCTGCAAGTTTGGAGTTCAACCAAAAGAATCTGAACTCAGCACTGCAGTCATATAATGAATATCCTCGCCAACAAATCATATCAATTACATAGTAGCTTTGATCTGCCTGCAACAGAGATAACAGAACACAACAAGATTACAAAATCAACAGCCATAAAATCAAGACAACATAATTGGAAGCCTCAAACATGAAACATCGACATTCTGAAATATGCCAAATCATTAAATCACAAATTTACCTCATGAAATATACAATCCAAAATACAAAACGTGTGACCAGGGCCAGCAACATTTTTTTTCCTTGCACCATTTGGCAAAGCTGATGGGAAGCAATGCAAGATCCGTCCATTGCGAAGCCTGCTTACTGTTGTACCATTAGAAGAAATAACAAGGCATCGTTTGCCTACAGGTCTTGGCAAAACATACCTGTTCACAAAGTTACAAACAAATATGAAGCCAATTCCTTCAACCACTGAAAGAAAGTGAAAACAATATCGCTATGTAAGTGTATCAATCTACCCATAAGTTTATCTTTATTGCATATTATCTATAATCACTCTGTCCAAAGTTACCAAGAACATTTTCATGAGAATTAAAAAATATATATATATCCTTTCTTGTATGCACCATATCCTGAATGCCTTTTCCTGTTGATCATATTTGCTTCTCAATTTTTATTTTCTTCAGCTTCTTAATCCCCTTCTCTCCAAAGTGTCAATACTACTAGCCTGACTGCCATATCCTTTATGAGAATCTGTTGAGCTTTTGAAGTAGGCTACTGCACTTAGTACCCCATACATCTCAAGCTCCTGTATACTTTCATATCAAAGAACTTCACTGCCTCTGGATCTGGTAATTTGATCTTTAGAACATTCACCTCCAGCTATGGGTGAATACCAAATTAACATTTCAGGAAAAGGCATGTACAGCAAATGCTTGACCATGCAGTAACTTCATACAATTCATTTGCAGTCCATTAGGAGGTATGGATGCACTTGGGTCATTTGGCAGAGGTTTTCAGTTACTATGTGACTCGTCTCTATAATTTATTTGGGACTTGTGCTCCACACTCATGTGTATGATGGTTTATTATGCAATCTTTGGTGGTTGTAGACTGGTAGAACAATCTAATTTATTTATTTATTAATTATTACATTCACATCTAGTTGACTCTAGGATACATTCTAGTCATTATATGAATAAAAGGGTAGTTTAATGACCCCTTAGACCGTGTTTTAGTGGAGCTCAAACACAGGAATCGCATTATGATTATAATATATGCTCAATATATTATTAATGTACCGTCGCTCTCACATTTGAATTCCTGGCAATGATTGAATCTTGGATTATGGCAGTCTTTTACTGATTAGGTAGGCAGGAGAACCATATGGCATATTATAAGATTAACAGGCATCTCCTTTTCAAAGCAAATAAACTGCTAAAATATAACCAATGGAGAAAATACGCCACTTCACATAGTCTGAAGATATTTTCAGGCTTTACTCCTTTGAAACTGATACAGTTTGGTGGGGCAGATCCAGGCAAAAATGCAGCCCCCGTGGATTCTGCTTAACACTCACTTGATCTCATCAATGGACCAATGCCCTGGTTATCTACCCATGCTTGAAGTGTTCGTTCTTTGGTGGTTATTGCCCATTCTGGCAATCATTTTGGACAATCTCTTGTCACCTACTTTGCTCTAGATGTTAGTGCTCCTGACGAGTTCGGTAATTTTAGTCTTCAAGTACTTGTATATGGCCTACTATTGAGATCTTACATGTAACAGAAGTTTTACTGTTTGAACACTGCTACATATTGTCATGAAAGTCAGGTCTGACAGTCATCATATTAGTTTGATTATTGTTGCTAGAAATTCACTGAAGGTCATTTTTTGAGTGCGTTGTTCATCCTAGCTACTGCCTCATTGATCACACACCTCAAGCTGCAGAGTTAGGGATTTATCCATCTGCCCATTTGAGTATTTAGATTGTAAAAATATGTTTGCATTATCTGGTGATCTACATATCTTCCCAATACAGTTCAAGGTTTTAGGAATTTGTTTATATACTTCTGGCATCATGATAGATCACAGTTGCTGGTTGACCACTTCGTTTTAATAGGCCCTTTGTACTGCTGTTTGATGTGACTATTATTCCCCTAGTCTCTTAGTACTTTGATTTTACACCCTCATCCAGGATTTTTTTTTTGGAAGTGCTTTAAGAAACAATTCCCAAAGGTTGTTGCCCTGTTTAGAGCAGACTTCCTTATGCCAAGGTGCTACGGGCCAGGTCTGTGAGGTAGCTATTCTGCCAAAATTGTGCAGGGCTTGCAGTTGGCTTCATCTCTTTGAAACTAATACTATTTGGGTGTTGCAGATCTGGTTGAAAATATAACGCTGGTTGACAGCGTAACACTCCCTTGATCCCATCAGGTACCATTCCCCGAGTTTTTGAGTGATCTTGATTTTTCACCATCATCTTGGAATGTGTTTTCTACAAGTGATTTGAGAAACATACCCCAAAAGGGGCTGCCCAGTCCAAGAGGTTGCTATTCTACCAAAATGGCCTGGGCCTTGCATTGGGTTTTACTCCTTTGAAACTGATACAGTTTGGTGGGGCAGATCCAGGCAAATATGCAGCCCACATCATCAAATGGCCATTACATTAAGTCTTGGAATGATGGCTTTGCAAATGAAAGCAGAGTAGGACTGCAATTATTTTTTCGTGGACTAAAAGCAATGTATTCATACAATAAATATTGATATGTTTAAAAACAGTATGCAAGATCAGAATGAATGTAAGAACCAGCATGAAAAAGGTTTTGCAACCCTGAATTTATGGAAAAGTATTTTTGGAAGACTCACGCGGTTTTGAAGCTTTCTAAGTCTACTCAGAATTCTTTTTGGCCCAAAACTTTCAATGTCAAATGACATCAGCAAAAATGGAACCTTATCTCTCAGTTTGTATTGAGTCTTTAATTTCCTTATTAAACCCAGCCTTCATTGTCCACCTTGAGGGTGACACATTCTGTAATTTGAATATTTAAATGTGTCACTCGTCCGTATATAAATTTCAGGTAAATTAGGTGACAATACCATCATCATCCGATAAGGATTGCCTTGGGTTGCTTGTGTTTGTGTCTAGGGTTGCTGTGCAGTTTCTATGTAGTTACATCACACTTCCACTTTATGCCCTTGTGACATAGGTCAGTCTACTCCATGTTCATTGAAAATACAATTAGTTTAGGTGTTTGACAGGATCGATTGAACTTGAGAAAATGCTGGCTTATATAATTACAAAAAAGGAGAGTTACATCGTCCAAGTATTCACTTACTATATTCACCTAGTTTATTTTGTACAGAAATAGATTAATCAAACCCTACATTGTGATATTAAATATCTTACTTGTACTGATAAAATTAGAGATAAGGTGTCACCTGATAATGCATTAACACAGTGGTTTAATGACACCACTTTTGGTTTTTTGTGGTTGATTTTGCCCAAAATATGAGTAGAAATTGTTAAAACCATAGTTTCTGATTAGAAATAGGGGAAATTTTAGCTTTAAGTTGTTGAATTTGCATAATCCAAATGTTTAAGGGATTTTTCACGACATTGAATCCATTTTTGTACTAAAAAATACAATGAAACATTGTGATCTCACCAAAAATCGTATCATCAGATTTCGGTGAAATGGTTAAAAAATCACTTCATTAAAAAATAGTTAAACTCATAGTAGACAAATTTATCAGGAGATAGAAAACAGTGGAGTTTAATTTTTCTTTTGTACAACAGTTATCTCTCTATTCAGAGCTTCAGGTAAAGCCTCAGAGGATTTTCGAATGAAAAGTATGACCACTCTAAAATATGCTTCCTTTTGTTTGTTAAATTAAATTTTGTTGCAGTTTGGAGCCTTCTAGAAAAGCAGAGAAATAGAAATGATGATTTCTCTTTAAATCATTTTACTTTTATTTCTTGATATAACCCTGTTTGTTGATAGATAGAGAACATTCATTTTACCCTGTTTGTTGATAGATAGAGAACATCCATTTTTGGGGCAAATTTTGTTTTTCCAATATGTACAAATGTTTTAGTGAGCTTTTGGATCATTCAAAAAACACTCTGTTATGGTTAAATATCATGTATAAAGGAATATGCTCTTAAAATATGATGTGATATTTTTATGCAGATGGGATCTCACATGAAGAAGGCAATATTTGAAGAACAGACGGCCAATGCTTTGAACAGATGGCAACAAAATGCTAAGAAAAAAAACAAAACGAGATAGAAAGTCAAAGCATTCTTCCCCTGGTTTCACACGCAAATCAATTGTGTTTTCGGGATTTCAAAGCGGAAAAACAACTCCAATCCATGGATCTTCTCCATTGCATTTGCTCCGAAGACACAAAACAGTAGGAGACATGGAAACTGCAGATGCCTCTGAGAGATATGACCACTCAGAATCCAGCGCATCAGATTCGGCAATTGATGCATCTTCTTCTTATCCTCCCCAGCATAATCAACCTGTTTTGGTTACCGAGGCCCCTGAGGATATAGAGACTACAAAATGTCCCTGTTCAAAAGATGCACACACAAATGATGACAAATTTCCCTTTCCCAGAATATAAATGTTCCATCCACATCATACAAAAGCTTGGTTCAAAGCCAATTTATATCTAAATTTGACTTATCTTCCATCGTAAATTTTAACTTCATTTAAGCAGTAGAGAGAAGTGGACCCATAACAAACAAGGAACCAAAAAGGCATCTGCACATTCTACCTACATTTCATTCCATTGAAAAAATAGCTTTCACTAAAATCCGCTGTTCAAATATTTTTAAAGGAGGAGCCACTTGCTTCTTCTCCTCTCCAGTCTGTCAAATTCAGGGAGCACCAGTGCCATGATGGAAAGCCTTGCCATCGTATATGGGAAAGTATTGGGAAAGACAACACATCAGGCCCTGCCACTAATGAAGCAGAATGACATATTCCTTAGACTTGCTCTTACCATCATGGGATCTGAAAAGTCTCTGGCACCTCGTAATGGTGGTCGGTAGCCGAATATACCAGGAGTGAGGGATTATATAGGTTGTGAAAACTAAATCCAGTTTGGATGTTTTTAACAATTAATTTGCATTATCAGTTTTTCTCGATAAGATTTGAACATTATCAAATACTTTGATGGGCATCAAATACCCATCAAATTTATATGATTAATTAATTTAAATTTTATAAATTAAATTAATAATTAATTATTTATCAAAAAAATACTAGTAGTTTAAGAATATGTATCTTTTAAGAGGTTATATATTTCAATC
>APFE031239594.1:0-11439 GCA_000404065.3 Pinus taeda | reverse complement strand
CCAAAAATATTCCTTCCGGATTGCGGTTATCATCTTTTGATAACCCGGGTGACCAGCATAATGGCTGATGTGGAACTCATCCATAATCAGATTTTTAATTTTGCTTTGATTAGGCACGTATATTCTTTGCTTGAAGTAGACAATCCCCGCATCATCTGTCGCATATTCTTGTTGGCTGTCCCTTTCAGCAGCTTGCTGTATTTGCTGTTTTAACTACTGATATTCTGTATCTTGTTCTGAAATTTCCTTTATTATGTCTAAAAAGGGGTTTTCCCATCCAGAAATGGAAACTTCATACAAAATTTGCACTTTCCTGCTCAAAGCGTCTGCTACTCTATTTGCTTTTCCTTGCAAATGTTTTATATCGAAATCGAAACCACTCAAAAAATCCATCCACCGTGCTTGTCTAGCATTTAAAGTAGGCTGGCTGAAATAGCTAGTCAAACTATGGTGGTCGGTGAGCAGTAAAATTTTTCTGCCCATAAGATAATGCCGCCACATCTTTAGAGCATGTATAACAGCAGCTAGCTCCAAGTCATAGGCAGAATATTTCTGTTCATGCTCTTTTAATTTTCGTGATTCATATGCAATTACCCTTCCTTCTTGCATTAAGACTCCTCCCAATCCTTCCTTACTGGCATCTGTGCAGACCACATAATCTTTATGAGGATCTGTTATACTTAAAATTGGTGTTGTAGTGAGTAGATGTTTTAATTGTTCAAAGCTTTTCTGGCAATTTGGGGTCCAATGGAATGCTCTCCCTTTCTTCTGTAATGAGGTAATGGGAAAAGCTACTTTCGAGAAGCCTTCCACGAATCTCCTGTAATACCCAGCCAAGCCCATAAAAGATCGGACATCTGCTACGTCTTTTGGTACAGGCCAGTCCATTATGGCCTTTATCTTTTCTGGATCCACAGCAATTCCATTCTTCGTGATCACGTGACCCAAATATTGGATTTCCTCCTTAAAGAAATCACATTTACTAAATTTTGCATACAATTGATGTTCTCGAAGGGTCTGTAGTACCATTCGGAGATGTTCATGATGTTCTTCGATTGTGCGTGAATATATTAATATGTCATCAATAAATATTAGCACAAATCGATCCAAGTATGGATGAAAAATGCCGTTCATTAAACACGTGAAAGTTGCAGGGGCGTTGGTTAACCCAAACGGCAAAACCACGAATTCATAATGTCCATACCTCGTTCTAAAAGCTGTTTTAGCGATGTCCTCATCTTTAATTCGGATTTGATGATATCCAGATCGCAAATCGATCTTGGAGAACACTGTCGCGCCCTTCACTTGGTCGAACAGTTCATCGATCCGGGGTAAGGGATACTTATTTTTTATGGTTAACTTGTTCAATTGTCTGTAGTCGATACACATACGGAGGGTACCATCCTTTTTCCTGACAAATAAAACTGGAGCTCCCCATGGAGATACGCTAGGGCGAATGTACTCCTTATCTAATAACCCTTGCAGCTGCATTTTCAGTTCAGTCAGCTCTGGTGTACTCATTCTGTAGGGTGCTCTTGATACTGGTGCAGCCCCGGGCACCAGTTCAATGGTAAAATCTATATTCCTTCGTGGTGGTAATCCGGGAATTTCCTCTGGAAATACATCTGTAAATTCCTGTATTACAGGAATATCATTCAAGGAAGCTGACTTATCCTTGGAATCTGCATATCCCACTTGGATAGCGTAAACCTGACACCCCTTCCGTATGCATTTCATTAGTTGGTTGGCAGTTATCGGACGGACTTGCACTGGTTGTTTAATTCCTTGCATTTCCTTCCTGTTTCCTTGCTGATCTCGATAGTAAATGACTTTAGTTTTGCAATCAACTAATGACCAGTGTTTTTCTAACCAGTCTATGCCGATTAGAATATCATAGGATCCAAGAGGGAGTACATTCAGATCAGCTGTCACGGGCTGCTCTGCTATGGTAAATGAGCAATCGCTGATTTTGGCTGTTACCCGTTGCTTGGCTCCAGTAGCTAGTTGCACTAACCAAGGATTTTTAAATTTGACAGATTGTAAATTACAACGTTCGACTATCTTTGGACTCACCCCAGGGTCAATTAAAACAGATATGGCAAGGTTTGAAATTTTACCTTCGAACTCGACCATTGTTGGCTGGTATTCGCTTGACGGTCTTCCAAAGCTGCGTTAATTCGGGGTATACTGCGACCAACCTCGCCCACTGTTGACGCTTCATGGATTTGGGATAATTGTTCAGTTCCTTTTCGCTGTGGACAGTTTTTAATGTAATGAGGTCCTCCACAACCCCAGCACTGTACCGGGGGTCTTGCTATGCCATCATTGTCCCACTTAGGTTGTTGTTCGCTGACCTTGGACTCATTTGTATTTCTTGACTTAAATGCAGTTCTTGGTGCAAATTTGCTGCTTGCTCCTTTGCCATTTCCCTTACTGCCATTGCCTCGACTTCCTTTGTTGTTTACCCCAGTCCTGAATCCTCTTTTCTCATTCCATTTTCTGTTAGTAATTTCCCCTTTCTGTTTACTTTGCTGATAACAAATTCTAGCTTTGCCGATCACTTCATCCATTGATTTTGGATTATCAAATTCAATCCTCTCTCGCATATAGGGTGGCAAACTGCTAACAAATCGTTGGACCTTTGCCTTTTCTTCCCTTATGTATGGTACATAACGGAGTAAGGATGTAAAGCGAGTGATGAATTCGTCCGTAGTCTGTTGTCCTAACCGCAAATCATGGAACTCCTTTGCCTTTTCATCATAGAAGCGTTCTGTCAAATATCGCTCCTTAAAGAATCTCTGAAAATTGTCCCATGTAATATTTTGTTCAGTGACCCCCTTTACTATTTTTACCTCCTCCCACCATAAGGTAGCCTTTCCTTGTAATTGAAAAATAGCCAATCGCGCCTTAAGGTTGTTATCATATTCATAAAGCTGGAAGTACTTGTTCATATTAATGATCCAGGCTTCCGCCGCTTCCTCTTGTTCCCCATCAAAATGTGGCGGTTTGATTTTGCGAAATTCCCCTTGTAATTCTACCTTCTGCCTTTTTGAGGTTTGCTGGTCACATACATTATCGGAGCGTTCTTCCAGTTCCTCCGATCCTTCGGGGGGTATGTGATGGTTCTGCTCTTCAGACATCCTTTGCTGTTCTGCACTAGGATTAGCTGGTACTTGATTTTGTTTATCAGACAAACTCTTTAAGATTCTTTCTTGTTCCATTACAGGTCGTCGTGCTGTGTTATCCGCTCTCCTCATGTCTTCGTCTTCAAATCTGAAACCTGTACCTCATCCAGCAATAGAAGGAAACATTCAAGAGTATTATTGGTAATGACCTTCATTAGTTATTTAATACAGTGTCCTTATTTTGTCATTGTTGTTCTGCCCAGAGGCCACAGTGCCGTAGCTGGGCTCTGATACCATATGTCACTAACCTCATATAAAAAAAAATTTATTTACCATGCTGTTAACCCTGATATTTATTGACATAGTCTACGTACGATTATGAGGTCACAACTTCCATATTAAGGTTACTATGTTATATTAAGATTTGAGTTAATATACACCTATATTTATAATCAATGATCTCATGTGTGAGAGCCATGAGTTGGCACTGGAGGCACGTCATCTTACCACGTCCGCTTCACCTGGAATTTGTATTTAATACTGGGAAATGAATTGGGTTGCTCACCTGTATGATGCTTCTCTGTCCGGACGGACAGCTGGTCGCTCCACGCGCTTCCACTGATACGGTCCTTGCAGTTGATAACAGGGTAGCTGATGGAATTAATTGTCATGACTTAGCCCGGGAACCCTCGGGATCCTATCCTGTATGAACGCTCAGGATTGTCCCTTGGAAATCGACGGTGATAAATCACAGGCTTCGGTTCAAAAGGAAAGAGTTTAGGGTTTCATTGGCATTTGCATAGTCTTGGCGAGGCAGCGCCTTCCGCCGCGGGTTGCCTCTGCGCTTGCTTATGGTATCCTTTATTCAGTTCTCTGTTCTATGAACCACTACCTTCAACTACGCCGGTTTGCATCCCGCCATCGTCGAAATCGTTACAGCCAACTTTCTGGTTCAAACTGTCCGAGCTCTTCTCAGGTAACGGTGATGCTTCTCCTTGCAACAGAGACATGGCTTTCATTTAGTTTGATTATTTATTAACTATTTTTAATCAGTTTATGTGCTATGACCTTGCCAGGGTACCGAAGGCTAGGGCTTGGCAGTGGAGGTTTCAGGAGTATGATTTCTCCGCTTACCAGGTAAGATACACCCAACCTCTGAGTTGCAGTTTTCATTAAGCATGAACTCGGTATGAATGATGTTTTTCTTCCTGTCAGGAGTCTTGCCAAATTTCATTGACACTTGACCGGGCTATGACGCCCTTGGTAAGGCATCTCTGGTTTCTGAGGGTTTAATCTTGTCATTTCCGGTTCTGGGTAGTTTTTATTGGTTAAAACTAGGATTGGGGTTTGGTACTTGGGTCAACTCGAGTCCTCTCGAGAGACCTGTGAATCATCGTTATTGAACTTGTATAAGTGTAATGAAAATAGCCAGTCGGCTTTACCTTCCATCGTTTGTACATTTACTCGGGTATGTCGAGTTTCTGTATCCGCATGAGTTTAAGGGTCTATACTGTGTATTATTGACTTTTATATGAGTATATCGCCTGACTGTTATATTGCATCTGTCTATCAGTGTTATTTTCTGAGTTCGCACAGTTCGACAGAACTTCTCCTGTAATTGTTCGTTCCATTATATGATTGCTGACAAGGCTTTACTCTGATATCGTTGCTGCATGTTCTTATTTCAATTTTTAAAAGTATGCTCCTGTTATTTATTTAAAGCGCACCGGCCCTATGGTCCTGTGTGCGTAATCTAAAATAATTTTATCATTGTTATCTATCGTGATAGGGTTTGTCCCGTGGAACGCCTTCAGGTTTTTCGGGCGACTGTTATTCATCGATATATTTATTTGATGCTATCTCTGCTCCTCGGATTTATATGTTGTATATATATATATATAACCCTATTAATGACATTCTAGACAGAGTCCTATCAAACTCGGTGTACTATATGTTTTCATGGTGCTTGAATAGTTATGGTGATTTGTTTCCTGTCATGGTTATTCTTTATAGTTTATGTCTCGGCCGACTCCGCTGCCTCCTTTGGAGAAGGGTCTGGGCGATATCATGCCCCGTCTCTTATGCCCTTGCGGTGATTGCCGGAACTTTGAGAATCCAGGGAACCAAACCCCCTCGGCTCCATCCCTAATGAATGAATCTTTATTATGTATCGAATGTTGGTTGCTTATCACTGACTTATTTACAATTCGTTTTCTGATGTATTATCTGGACAAAATAACAGTTTATTACATGGCATTCAACTATATTTATGCAATGATGATGGTACAGTGTGATTCTTCTTTCTGTTTTATATTCGTTAAAATTCCAGTTAATATCTTTCTGGTCTTGTGTTCGTCTACTGGTCGATTAAACTGGGGAATAAACTGACAGTCATAAATTATTTAAAGAAAAGATAGATAGATTACCCTGTGCATCTTTTCTTTGTTTTCCTATCAGTTTATTTTATCCTCCTACAGATTTCATAATACAGCTCTATGTTACAAATTAACAATAGAGTCTTATTTTTACAGATAATCAGTAGTTCTTTCCCAAGAAGAAATGATTACTACACTAATACTATAAACACATTTCACTTACCTGTACCGTGCTTGCTTTAATTCTCTGTCTTTTCAACTGAAGAAACTCCCACAGAGCTTGTTATCCTCCCAGCCACGAGATCAGTCGTTTTTCGACTTGATTCTCTCCCCCAAGCTCACTTGCAGGCCACTGCCTTTCGCAAGATGATGCACGCTAACAGCAGTGCAGTATGATGCACAACAGTGCTGGTACCATCTAATCCTCACCAGACATAGTACCCTTCCCTTTTTACTTGATTTTCTTTTTTCTTTTTCCCTGTCTGTTCCTTAACAGCCCAGGCCCCTTTTCCTCTTTCCATTTCTATGGTAAGGAAAAAGTGGTTAGGGTTTCCCCTATTTGCTGGCAACCGTTTCTTTTAATTAAGCAAGAGGAAGTAAATAACTTTTCCTCACAATGTTATTTACAATATCACTTAATTCGTAATTTCAAATAAATGACATTTCCATATTAATAAAGTAATAATCATGTTTTCACATTTACCCAACATGGTAACTTAGAAAATTATTCATATAACTGTTTGGTCATTACAATATTCGTTTAAGAATTCTCTTCTCCCTTATCATTTTGGCTATGGATTTCTTTTCTTTCAATGCAAAAATCTCTAAGGTTGTTAATTTTGTTATCTTCAAGACCTACATCAACATTCAAAGCTTCAACAACAATTAAGGTTTTTGACTCACAATTTCTCGAGACTTCCCCACTTATGACATCTATGCAGGAGCTAGGAGCAAACATGTTGTGGCCATCATAGAGAAGGGTTCCTACAAAATGTTTGTTGAAAATCCCGAATCAGACACCTAATAGGGAAATGGACAAGGTGATAAAGCTTGTAATGTGTTTGAAAAAAATCACAAGTGAGATGGGGAAGGAATCATGGATAATTCTTTCCAAAAATTCCCAATTTTTATCTGATCTCTGTCTGGAAAATCCCTCTACATCCTCATCAATGAATATGATCTTGTATTCATGATGGAAAATAAAATTAAAGAGTTTACAGGAATTCAGGTGGGTTTTTTTAGGATCGTTTACAAAGGAAGGTGGCTTAAGATGAATCAGGTACTCAAACATTATGACAGTATGAAGGATGCCTCTATCTCTCTTGTTGGGTGCCTTAATGGAGGTACCAAGGGCGGTGGGGCATATTTGGTGTCAAAGACTCTTTTCCTCAAGGATGCCCTTAAGTCAAGACCCAACTCTCAATAGCCCTAGACAGCACCTAGGTTGTTCTAGGTGGACATAACTTAGGATGTTCCATGAGTTGAAATTTTGCACCCAGCTCTAGAGAACTACCTTCATCTCTACTCTGAAAAAGGACTCATTTTCTACTTCAATGGCTTATTACCACATACAATAGACCTTTAGTAGTGGATATATGCCATTGGACTAAGTAGTACAAGGTTATCTTCTACTCTAAGGGTATCTTTATAGTGTTGTTCGTTGAATCAGAAGATTACTAGAAGGCCCTAACTGGTGGACCTTGGTTTTGGGGTAAAGTTGGTGTGTTCATAACCCCCTAGTTTTTGGATTTCAATCCCTTCATAGGAGTCATTACCAAGCTTCCAATAAGGGTTTGACTTCCTAATTTTCCTACCCATATCTGGCACTTTTTAGTTTTTGAAGGCATAGGTAACTCCTTGGGCCGTTATTTTACCATAGATACCTCCCAATGGCAGTATGATCGATACACCTATGGAAGAATATGTGTGGAAATTGACATTAGTAAAGGGATGTTGGATTAAATAAATTTAAAAATGGGTGATTATCATTGGACCCAATCTCCGTATTACAAGAATATTGCATTTTGGTGCCATGTTTGTCTTCAAACTGACCATTTATAGAATTCTTGCCCTCTATCAATCTTTGTCAAGAAGCAACACAACAAAATGTCCAAATCTAAAAGCTAGAAACCTTGTGAACATCCCCCTATGGAAGGTGAGCCTTCTTCTACTTCTGATGAAGAAGATGGGGGCATCGATGGTGATATGATTCCAGATGATCAAGATCAAAATGCTGCTACTCGTCAATCTTATGAGGATACAACTAGGATCCCAGTTCCCCCTGCAAACAAGGAATTGGTAATTAAAGATGCCTCTTTGGGTCTGTTGAAGCGTGCTGATGAATATGCATCTTCTAACTCTAATAAAGAATTCCCTTCAGCTCTCAATGAAAACTTGCAAATTACTGGTTGATTTGCCTCCTACAGGTTGGACCAAGGTTGTGAGAAAGAGAAGAAAGAAGAGTCACTTTGAAGAAAATCCCCAAGTCGGGTGATTCTGTTGAGTCTATCAAATCCACAGTAGTTTCTTCTTTCAAGCCTATGTCAAAGTCCTTTTTGGAGGACATATGTTATCAATGTAAAACTCATCCTTATTAATAGAATTTTTTTGTATTTGCTTACAAAAAATATTGATACTCAACTTATATGAAATATAATTTCTTTAAAATGTATTGATACATTGATAAAAAAAATAAAATTATTATTTAAAAATTATAAATTTTAATTAATTAATTACATTAAAATTGTGAAAAGTTCAAATGCAATATAATACTTAAAACAGAGGTAGATTAAATGGTTGCTAAATGTCGATAGACATCAATTTGTAAATGACTTGTTCAAATCACACATCATTTTTGTAATGGGTTGTATAATGTTTTTATTGATGCAATGAATTTAATTAGAAAAGCAGAAAACATAACTATTTTGGAAATAAATCTCAATCTGAATTTGTATATACTACTAAAAATATTATAAAATATTCTAGGGAGATTAAATCTCCACCATCTACATGATAATTATTAATAATTAAATTAAAATTCTAAAAACTTTATTTCAAAATAAACATATACATAATTAGATGGAATAGTTAACACATATACCTATCATTATACAACTCAACTTTTAATTTTATTAAAATTAAAAAATACTCCGGGCATCATTGCAAAAATTAGGAAGATAAGTTTAAAAATCTAAAATCTACTATTTAATAACAAAATTTAATATTTAATAATATGGCATATTACAACCATTAACCAACGCAATGATAAATCTCTTTGTCTATTTCTCTTATTAACTAAGCACAATGATAAACCTCTGCCTTTTTCTGTCCCGCAAGCCTCAACGTTTTTATGTCGACTCTCATAATTAACTAAATTATTTTTATGACAACGAACCTTCAATGACAATAAAAAAAACGAAAACTTGTGAAGTTAAATTTGACATTACCAACGATTCGATTTCAGCGACATTCAACTACTGCAATTCCAATATACAATTAACATAACGTTGAGGTAGACTTGATGGACTCTGAATGAATGATTTGATTATTCCATTGGAATGCCATATGTACACAGCAATGATTTAACATATAAATTAATCAATTCTATAGAGTGAGCGATCTTCTTATGCATGAAGACTCAAACAAGTCAAATCAATGAAACTATCATGTCAACTCTGTAATGAAAATTACCTAGTATTTGATTAAATTGTTGCACCTAACCTTCTTTCTTCCAAAGCGCATCACACGTTATTTATTATCAACTGAGATCTTAAAATCTCACAAAGTCAATATATATTTTGCTGCATGTAAAATAATAAATTCACAACAATGTAATAATGTCCTATATCTGACATTTATATATTTTGCTCTATGTATATTCACAACAATGTAATAAATGTCATATATATATATATATAAAAATGTATTCGTTTAAAGAGAAAGATGGGAAAAAATAAAATATTTTATACTGCATATATAATAACCAATTAGAAAAATCTTATTACTAAAATCTATATTTTCAATATCATATTATATGAGAAGATAAAATCAATTTGTCTCTTCACAGAAACCAGTTGTACTCAAAATTATATTTCCAATTTTATATAATAAGATAAAATCAATTTTCTATTCATAGAAACTAACTTTCCTCCGGAGGCAAAAACCGATCACGAAGAAATTAAGTCATACAACCCAATCAAATTATTTCACATACTCAATCATTACAAATCTTGACTTCCCTCTGATTCTAAGTTTGTTTCTTCGTGATCCAATCCTTGTATTGAAATAAAATTCCATAACCAATCATCAATAATTAGAAATACTGACCATAAGTTCCCTGTGACTCGTGAGTATTGAATGTGTTGAAACCCTTCTTCGGAACTAATCTAATTCCACTTGATCTAACCAGGTTGAAAACAATGGAAATAGAAATTTGGTTTAATTTTCTGGAAATTGAGATTATAGTGATAAGTTTCCAGATTATAGGTGTTTCAGAGTATAGTTATCAAGTTTCAAGATTTTAGGTGTTTTTAGAGGTTTTTGATTTTTGATGGTGTTGAATTTATTCTACTATCAAAAAAACAAGATTCAAACATTCTTCTATCAAATTAAAAAAAAAAATGACCAGATTCCAACAAATTTATGGCAAGAAAGTAGTTCCATTATGATTTCTTAATAATATGATAAACTTTTTATTGGACTAAAGTGGTTCCATTATGGTTCTTCATTAAGAAACAACATTCAAAATTCATTAAAAAAAATTATTTTAAATAGATTTTTTTTTTAAGTTAATAGTTAAGACTATGTATTTCTTTGGGCTAGAGTATACCTTAAAACTGTTTTTGTGAACTGTCTTCCTAGACCATAAGGAAACAGGGTAACTTCCCAAAACCTAGAGGTATTTGGCAAGGGTGAAAGGTTGTCCCTGTACAGACCACCAGCAATTCATTTCAAATGGAGTGGTGATGAGTTAGCCAGTATTTGTTGATAGCGCTAGAGATAACTGTACAATTAAGTTATAATAAATTTTCTTTTTAAAAAATGCATTTCTTCCTATAAAAATTATATATATTCAAATTAATAGAAAATAAAAAAATAAAATATGTACATTGTTATTTAAAATTGTAAAAAAAAAAACACCAATTTGATATTTTAGTATGACACTCACAGATACTACACCGTTTTTGTCTCCTCAGGGTAAGCTCCAATGATGGTTAGAGCTGAAGGGAGTTTGAATAGAAAATATGAACAAATGATAAAGCACACGCCACTCTCTGGAATACAAATATATGAAATAGAAAACGCGTGACTCAAGCAAGTTACCAAAACTAATAGTGTGTATGTTACACTGTTTATATTCGACTATTTTTTATATTTGGCTGCGGAAATATCCTAACAATATCAATCTCGTTTGTCCCAGTAGACAACTGCAAGATTGTGACAAGCTTATATATTTGACCACATATAAAAAAAACCATTGGGTTTTGTAATAAAATGTTCCACCCTAAGTTCATCACTCCATAACTTATTTTCTTTTCATGAATTTGGAAAACAGAAAACAGAGTTGATTTGTGTTTTTGCATTTGGTCTTTTGGATAGTTTAATTAGTATTTATATTGGTGATGACACCCTTTTACTAGCAAAACTTGCAGGCGAATCTGCTATTCGTCATGCCCCTAGTTTATCTTCCAGAGTTGCACCTTACTAAAATTATATAAAGCTCTAATGCACTATGAATTGTATTATCTCATATTCATTTGAGGTCGGATACTGGTAACATGATTAAAAAATGACGAGTCCAACATGCTTGCAGAGTAATAAATATATGAGAACGCATTTTGGAGGGAAATTATATGGTTTTATGTTAGGGAAGATATGTTAATTGTTTTATTTTGGGAAAAAAAATGTAATTCTTTATAGTTCAAATTTGGAGGGTAAAA
>APFE031239576.1:9581-48537 GCA_000404065.3 Pinus taeda | reverse complement strand
CCGCCACATCTCTTCTTAGAGATAAGTTGCCATTGCCCTAGCTGGTTTATTTCCATTTTTGGTTATAAGCATATTTCAGTATTTTCCATTAATGAAATGAAGTATTATTTCCGCTGCATATTTGTGTTTATGGTTATCTCTGTAATTTGTTGCATTCCTGTTTAAGTTTGGATCAGTGTTATCAGAGCAGTCTACTTTTTCTCTATTTTTCTTTGCATGTCCCCAACGAGGTCGAGATATAAGGAGTTAGGGCTTGAACTGGTCAAACCTTTGCAAGACCAACCTCGAAAATCCCGACGACCTCCCATGGTAGATGAGAAGAAAGATGAGGGGGCAAGAGATCTTCTCAAAATCTTTCTCGAAGAAGCCCTCGAACGGCAAAGGAACGCGATGATGGATAGCTTTGCGCAGATCCTTTAGCAGCTACCCAGAGGCGGCGCATCGGCTTCCAACAGCTACTCTAGAAATTCCATGTCGTTTAAGGTACGAGTTAATTTCAAAATCCCCATCTTTGAGGGTCAAATATATGAAGATACCGTAGATAAATGGTTAAATCTGCTAGAAGGGTATTTCTCCGTTCATGAATTTTCGAGTTGGAAAAATATTGCTTTTTCTCTTCTCAAAGTAGCCCCCCACATGAAGGATTGGTGGGAAACCTATTGCGAGCAGAAGGATGAAAGTACAGACTCACTATTTTCAGCCGCACCCACTTGGGATTCATTTCGGGATGCTGTCAAGGAGCAATACTACCCTGTCAAAAGCTATGAGGACAAATACATCAAATGGACCACACTGTGGCAGGAACAAGACCAAGATGTTCTGGAGTTCACAAACATTTTCATACCCTTCGCACACAGTTGGGTATCAAAGATTCTAAGCTACATCTGGTACTCAAATACTGCGACTTCCTACATAGATACATCCAGGAAGAGATGGAGTTCTTGAACATATCCTTGCTCGGCACGACGTACTGGTACACTATCAAAATCGAGCAAAAGTTCAAACAAAAGAAGCGAGACTTTGGATCTCCAAATCTGAAGCCAAAAGGACAAAGCCAAGGTGGGGTGACCCAAGAAAACTCGTCGAAGTTGCAAGAAAAGAACAACACCACAAAGCCAAAGAAGGAGATAGGAAAGTGGTGTGAATTCCAAAAGAGTCCCATTCATAACACAAGTGAGTGTCGGACCAAGCAGTCATTGGTGGCTGAGTTGAAGGCTTCCAAATCAGATGCATGTTTCAACCCTGAGCGAGAACTCAACAAGGGTAATGGAAAAGGGAAGCAAATCATTGATGTGGATCCCTGTGCCATTGTTGCCACAGCCAAGATCCAGAAAAATGAGCCCAAAAATCCAGAGGAAGGGGAGTGTCTTTTCCACTCACAGATGTGGGTGAAGGGTTTGCTGCTGCAATTCATTGTCGACAGTGGCAGCCAAAAGAACCTCATTTCAGCAGAGGTCGTGAAGAGGTTGGGCCTACCAACTACACCACACCCACAACCGTACAATATCGGGTGGCTACATGAAGGACGAGATCTCAAAGTCTGCCAGTAGTGGCGCCTTCCCTATCGTATCAAGTCCTTCATAGATGAGGTATTGTGTGATGTTACACCTCTGGATGTTTGTGATGTACTATTAGGCCAGCCATACTTGTGGAGCCGACATGTTGTGTATGAGTCAAGGCCTCACATTATTATTATTTCTTTGGATGATTCATTATAAAGGATACTGGAGGTAGCCCCACCTACCGCCACCTCTTTGATCACTACTAAGAAAGGCAGCAAGCTCTTTTCCTAGACCAGGAAATTCATCTGCCTGGTTCACTCCCAAAGTAAGCGGAAGATCGTCACCACCTCCATGACCCCCGCGAAGGGTTCCTCCATGTAGCAGCAAAATCAAAGGGATACGATCATGGCAGAACACATGAACAACTTCTCCTCACCGACAAGGGTACCTCAAAAGCTTCAAGTGGGAAACAAAGTCTGGTTGCATCTACAGAAAGAACGCCTTACAAGAGCCCATCAAAAACTTAGACCACCCCGACATGGTCCTTACACTAGTACCAAGGCTACGAGAAACAATACTTTGAAGCATAGCATTCCTCCATTCCTTCGCTTGCACCGAGTGTTCAATGTGGACTGTCATCGCCCATGCTTCCCACCAATTTTGGACACATCCGACATTGCAAAACAGCTCACGCCCACAGAATTAAATCCAGATTTCATGGAACAAGCTGCAACTGATCGGATCATGGACACATAGATCAAGAAAACTCGCCAATAGAATATCCAACTGTATCAAGTTGTCAAAGTAGGCCAATTCCTTCACCAGGGCAAGTGGCTCACCAGGGACCAAGTTCAGCAAAATTTTCCTCATCTCATGGAGGAAATCAATGCCATGGGGACCATTGCTTCCTAAGGGGGGAGGAATGATCCAGGTGCATATTGGTGGCCACCTATAAAGTCCACCTGGATCCCCACCATTGTTTCTCTCAGCATTTTCAATTTCCTTAATTGTAGCACAACTTACTATTTTTAGCAGTTCTTCGGGTCTTGAACTTCTAGATCCGTTTTGAGGCCCTAAACAACGTTTTTTGGGAAATATGGGGGCAACATGGGTCCATAGATCGATGTTTCCCTTCCTAAAGTGGTAGTGCTCGGATAGATCTTTCTAACGACCTATTGTACATGTCAAACAATGATCATATGCTAAAGTTACAACCATGGGAAGTTGATGTACCAATTTACCCAAATGGGGCCCACAGTTTGGCGTTTCATCTTCTAGGGTTAGGTTTTGGAATGGTAAGGGTTTTCCATTGTTTCTCAACAATAAATAGGCCTTCGAGCCTTATTGTAAGATAGTTCAAAGGCATTTAGCCGCCACATCTCTTCTCAGAGATAAGCTACCATCGCCCTAGCTGGTTTATTTCCATTTCTGGTTGTAAGCATATTTTAGTATTTTCCATTAATGAAATAAAGTATCATTTCCACTACATATCTGTGTTTATGGTTATCTTTGTAATTTGTTGCGTTCCTGTTTAGGTCCAGATCAGTGGTATCAGAGCGGTCTGCTTTTTCTTTGTTTTTCTTTGCATGTCCCCAACGAGGTCGAGATATAAGGAGTTAGGGCTCACAAATCCCGACGACCTCCCATGGCGGATGAGAAGAAAGATGACGGGGTAGGAGATCCTCTCAAAATCTTGCTCGAAGAATCCCTAGAGTAGCAAAGGAACGCGATGATGGATAGCTTTGCGCAGATCCTTCAGCAACTACCCAGAGGCGATGCATTGGCTTCCAACAGCTATTCTGGAAATGCCACACCGTTTAAGGTACAAGTTAATTTCAAAATCCCCATCCTTGAGGGTCAAATAGATGCAGATGTGGTAGATAAATGGTTAAATATGCTAGAAGGGTATTTCTCTATTCATGAATTTTCGAGTCGGGAAAAGATTGTTTTCGCTCTTCTCAAAGCAGCCCCCCATGTCAAGGACTAGTGGGAAACCTATTACGAGCAGAAGGATGAAAGTACAGGCTCACTATTTTTAGCCGCACCCACTTGGGATTCATTCTGGGATGCTGTCAAGGAGCAACATTACCCTGTCAAAAGCTATGAGGAAAAATACATCAAATGGACCACACTGCGGCAGGGACGAGACCACGATGTGCTATAGTTCACAAAAATTTTTCATACCCTTCACACATAGTTGGGTATCAAAGATTATGAGCTGCATCTGGTACTCAAATACTGCGGCTACCTACACGGATACATCTAGGAAGAGATGGAGTTTCTGAACATCTCCTCGCTCAGCACGACGTACCGATACGCTATCAAAATCGAGCAAAAGTTCAAACAAAAGAAGTGAGACTTTGGATATGAAAATCTGAAGCCCAAAGGACAAAGCCAAGGTGGGGTGACCCAAGACAACCCATCGAAGCCCCAAGAAAAGAACAACACCACAAAGCTGAAGAAGGACATAGGAAGGTGGTGTGAATTCCACAAGAGTCCCAATCATAACACAAGTGAGTGTCGAACCAAGCAGTCACTAGCGGTTGAGTTGAAGGCTTCCGAACCAGATGCATGTTCCGACCTTGAGCTAGAACTCAACAAGGGTAATGGAAAATGGAAGTAGATGATTGATGCGGATCTCAGCGCCACTGTTGCCAGAAAAATGAGACCGAAAATCCAAAGGAAGGGGAGCATCTTTTCCACTCGCATATGTGGGTAAAGGGTTCGCTGCTGCAATTCATTATCGACAGTGGCAGCTAAAAGAACCTCGTTTCAGTAGAGGTCGTGAAGCAGTTGGGTGTACCGACTACACCACACCCACAACCGTATAGTACTCGGTGGCTTCATGAAGTACGAGATCTCAAAGTCCACCAGCAGTGTCGCCTTCCCTATAGCATCAAGCCCTTCACAAACGAGGTATTGTGTGACGTTACACCTCGGGATGTTTGTGATGTACTATTAGGCCAGCCATACTAGTGAAGGTGACATGTTGTGTATGAGTCAAAGCCTCACACTGTTATTATTTCTTTGGATGATTCATTATACAGGATACCAGAGGCAGCCCCACCTACCGCCACCTCTTTGATCACTGCTAAGAAAGGGAGCAAGCTCATCTCCCAGACTAGGAAATTCATCTATCTAGTTCACTCCCAAAGTAAGGGGAAGATCATCACCACATCCATAACCCCCGCGAAGGGTTCCTCCATGCAACAACAAAAGCAAAGGGATACGGTCATGATAGAACACAGGAACAACTTCTCCTCAGCCACAGGGGTACCACAAAAGCTTTAAGTGGGCAACAAAGTCTGGTTGCATCTACAGAAAGAACGCCTTACAAGAGCCCATCAGAAACTCAGACCACTCCGACATGGTCCTTACACCAGCACCAAGGCTACGGGAAACAATGATTTGAAGCATAGCATTCCTCCATTTCTTGCTTGCACCAAGTGTTCAATGTGGACCATCGTCGCCCTTGCTTCCCACCATTTCTAGACACATCTGACATTACAGAATAGCTCAAACCCATAGAATTAAATCCAGGTTGCATGTAACAAGCTGCAACTGATCAGATCATGGACACACAGATCAAGAAAACTCGCCAATAGAATATCCAATTGATTGGAGCTGTCAAAGCAGGCCAATTCCTTCACGAGGGCAAGTGGCTCACCAGGGACCAAGTTCAACAAAAGTTTCCTCATCTCATGGAGGAACTCAATGTAATGGGGACCATTGCTTCCTAGGGGGGGAGGAATGATCCAGGTGGATATTGGTGGCCACCTACCAAGTCCACCTGGACCCCCACCATTGTTTCTCTCAGCATTTTCAGTTTCCTTAATTGTAGCACAACTTACTATTTTTAGCAGTTTTTCTGGTCCTGAACTTCTGGAGCCATTTCGAGGCCCTAAACAACGTTTTTTGGGAAATCTAGGGGAAAAATGGGTCCGTGGACTAATGTTTCCCTTCCCAAAGTGGTAGTGTTTGGATAGATCTTTCTAACGACCTATTGTATGCGTCAAATGGAGATCGTATGCCAAAGTTACGACCCCGGGAAGTTGATGTACCAATTTACCCAAACGGGGCCCACAGTTTGGCGTTTCATCTTCTAGGGTTAGTTTTGGAATGTTAAGGGTTTTCCATTGTTTCTCAACAATAAATAGGCCTTTGAGCCTCATTGTAAGACAGTTCAGAGGCATGTAGCAGCCACATCTCTTCTCAGAGATAAGCTACCATCACTCTAGCTGGTTTATTTCCATTTTTGGTTGTATGCATATTTCAATATTTTCCATTAATGAAATGAAGTATTATTTCCACTGCATATCTGTGTTTATGGTTATCTCTGTAATTTGTTGCGTTCCTGTTTAAGTCCAGATCAACTACCCTGTCAAAATCTATGAGGACAAATACATAAAATGGACCATGCTGCGGCAAGGAAGGGACCAAGATGTTCCAGAGTTCACAAAATTTTTTCATATCCTTCACACACAGTTGGGTGTCAAGGACTCTGAGCTACATTTGGTACTGAAGTATCTTGACTGCCTACACAGATACATATAGGAAGAGATGGAGTTCCTGAACATCTTGTTGCTTGGCATGGTGCACCGATATGCTGTTAAAATTGAGCAGAAGTTAAAACAAAAGAAGTGAGACTTTGGATCTGTGAATCTAAAGTAAGGGAAAGGCTTCCCCAAATCGTAGAACCAAGGACAAATCCAAGACAGGGCAACCTAAGACAACCCATCGAAGCTACAAGAAAAGAACAACACTACGAAGTCGAAGAAGGACACATGGAAGTGGTGTGAGTTCCATAAGAGGCCCACTCACAACACAAGTGAGTGTCGGACCAAGCAATCATTGGTGGCCAAGTTGAAGGCTTCAGAATCAGATGCATGTTCCGACCCTGAGTCAGAAACCAACAAGGGAAATGGCAAAGGGAAGCAGATCATTGATGCAGAGCCTAGCACCACTATTGCCACCACGAATATCTAAAAGAATGAGGTTGAAGATCAAGAGGAGGGGGGGCACCTTTTCCACTCGCAGATGTGGGTGACGGGCTTGCCACTGTAATTCATTGTCAACAATGGAAGCAAAAATAACCTTGTTTTAGTAGAGGTCATGAAGCGGTTGGGCCTACCGACTACACCACAACCGCAACGATAAAGTATTGGGTGGCTTCACTAAGGACGAGATCTCCGAGTTTGACAGTAGTGCCACCTTCCCTACAACATCAAACCCTACACAGATGAGGTATTGTGTGATGTTGCACCTCTGGATGTTTTTGATGTACTATTAGGCCAACCATACTTATGGAGGTGACATGTTGTGTATGTGTTAAGGCCTCACACTGTCATTATTTCTTTGGGTAATTCATATACAGGATACCAGAGGTAGCCCCACCTACCGCCACATCTTTGATCTCTACTAAGACAATTAGCAAGATCGTCTCCCAAACTAGGAAATTCATTTTCTGTTTGGTTCACTCCCAAAATAACGGGAAGATCGTTGCCACATCCATGAACCCCTTGAAGGGTTCCTCCACGCAACAGTAGCAGCAAAGGGATACGGTCATGACAAAACATAGGAACAACTTCTCCTCACCAACAAGGGTACAACACAAGTTTTAGGTGGGCGACAAAGTTTGGTTACATCTGTAGAAAGAGCACCTTACAAGAGCCCATCAGAAGCTCATACTACTTTGACATGGTCCTTACAACATTACCAAGGCTATGGGAAACAATTCTTTGGAGAAAAACATTCCTCCATTCCTTCACTTGCACTGAGTGTTCAATATGGAATGCCCTCTACCATGCTTCTCACCATTACTGGACACGTTAGAGATTGCATATCAACTCACCAAGGACCAAGTTCAGCAGATGGAGGAACTCAAAGCAATGCGGACCATTGCTTCCTAAGGGAGGAGGAATGATCTAGGTGGATTTTGATGGCCACCCACCTATCCCACTTGGATCCTCACAAATTTTTCTGTTAGTTTTTCAATTTCCTTATTTGTAGCACAGTTTACTATTTTTAGCAGTTTTTCGGGTCCTGAACTTCCGAAGCCATTTTGAGGCCCATGTTGCTCCTCCCAAAGTTATATTCCTTGGATATATATTTCTATCGAACCAATGTATTCGTCAAACGGAGATCGGATGCCAAAGTTACGACCCCAGGAAGTTGATGTACCAATTTACCCAAATGGGGCCCATAGTTTGGAATTTCATGTTCTAGGGTTAGGTTTTTGGATGTTTAGGGTTTTCCATTGTTTCTCAATGATAAATAGGTCTTCAAGCCTCATTGTAACTCAGTTCAGAGGCATGTAGCCACCACATCTTCTCAGAGATAAGCTACCATCGCCCTAGCTAATTTATTTACATTTCTATTTGTAAGCATATTTGAGTATTTTACAGTAATGAAATGAAGTATTATTTCCACCGCATCTCTGTGTTTATGGTTACCACTGTCTATAAAATATGATCCTATAAATTTGTCACATATGAACTCATATATGCTATGTGATTCACTTGCACTCTTTTTCTAAGATCATATGCAACCCTATTCTCTTTTCCCTTGATGTACTTGATCTCAAAGTCAAACTCATTGAGCATGGCCAACCAACTAGCTTGCCAGACATTCATATTAGGGTGGCCAAAGGAGTATCTTAACTTACTGTGACCACTCATCAACAAAAACCTCCTACGAAAAAGAGAATGACTCTCCATCTTCAGTGCATGAATGATCAGTGCCACCTCAAGATCATGCACCACATATTTATGCTCATGCTCGTTCAGTTTCCATGACTCGTAGCATACTAACTGCTCCTCCTGCATCAAGACTCCACCAAGTCCTCTCTTGCAAGCATCTATACACACCATGAACTCTTTATATGGATCTGCAATATTTAGAACTAGAGTGTTTGCAAGCAACTGCTTCAACTGCTCAAAACAAGTTGTGAAATTCCTCTATCCATTCAAATTTATTTCATTTTCTCTGTACTGAAATAATAGGATAGGAAATCCATGATAAGTTCCTAATGAACTACCTGTAATAACCTGTTAACCCCATGAATGATATGATCTCATCCACATTCCTAGGAGTTTCTCTTTCCATGATAGCTCTGATCTATCTAGATCCACTACTATATCTTCCTTGGAAACAACATGTCCCTAGTAATGTACCTTTTTTCTAAAATAAATTATACTTTCTAAGCTTGGCATATATATGATCTCTTGGCAATCTCAATACTATTGCCAAGTGTTTGACATGTTCTTCCTCATTCTTAGAATATATCAATATATCATCGATGGATATTATCACAATTTTTTCTAGATAAGGGCGCATCACACTATTCATCAAACACATGAAAGTAGCTGGAGTATTATTCAAACCAAAAGGAACCATAACAAAAGAATAATGCCCATACCTGGTTCAGAAAGTAATCTTGTAGATTTCCTCTTCTTATATGCATACCTAATGATATCCTGATCTCAAATCAATCTTAGAGAACATTGTTGCTCCCTTCAACTGGTTAAACAAGTCATCAATCCTAAGAAGAAGGTACCTGTTCTTAATCATCAACTTGTTCAACTACCTTAAAATGATGCACAACATGAGAGTACCATCCTTCTTCTTCACAAACAATAAGGGTGCATCACAAGGTGACAGACTTGGCCTAATCTCTCAATTTTCAAGCATTTCCTTCAACTGCAACTTCAATTCCACTAGCTCTAGAGTGCTCATCCTATAAGGTTCATTTTATTTTGGTGCTTCTCTGGGTACCAAATCAATAGAAGAGTCTACTTCCCTTTGAGGAGGGAACTCTGAAGTATTTTATGAAAATATATCTTGAAATTGCTACGCAACCAGATACCTCTTCAAGACTTTTCCATCCTCCACATCCTTACCTTTATCACTAGAAACATGAATTGAAAACAACACACCCTTTCCTATAACTGCACTTAGCCTGCATAGCTGTAACCATTCTCATTGATGTAGAATTCTTCTTACTCTGCAAAATTTTCTTCTCTCCATCATCATCCAAACACTTAATATCCTTCTCATAACAAGCCATCTTAGTCCAGTGAATATTAAACTAATCCATACCTAACAACATATTGTACAAGACCAATGGAAGCACATTTAGATGTGTTGATGTAGGCATACAATTTAGTTCAAATGCACAAGCTCTTACCCAATTATGAACTATTTTCTTAATGCCTAAATCCAACTGCACTAACGAAGAATCTGAATGGACTTCTTTTCTCAAACCACTCTTATCCACTAGGTCACGATTAACATAAATATAATTAGATCTAGGGTAAATTAAAATAGAAACAACTCGATCACCAAGATTACGTTCCATCTTAATAATATATTTCTAGTGATATTCCTGCTTGTTCTCAAATGATGCACAGATCCTAAGAATGCTCTGCCTAAAATCCACAACTATCTGCACCTCCTGAGCACCGTATATCTAAGGCCTACCGCCCTGATACAATGGAGAATCCTTCTTGTGATGACCCTTTCCACATATCCAACACTACAACTATCCACTACCTTTGTTCTATTTCTCTCCAAGCTAAGGTCCATGTCCCTTATCAACTACATTAAATTTCTTGTAAGGGGCAACATTTTCTTTCTCACCTACATCCCAAGGTATTCCCCACTTTGGGCCATTTACCTTTGCTCTTATCACTCCCTATCCAACCCTTCTTAGAATCAATCATATTCTTTGATTACACATAACAATGCTTCAAATTTACAATGACTTCTTCCAATGACTAAGGATCATCATACCTAATCCGATCCTTAAATGCTAATGGAAATCCACTGATAAATATCTGAACTTTTGTCTTCTCATCCTTAAGATATGACACATACCTCAACAACTCCAGGAACTTAGTCATGCACTCTTCATCCATCATAGATATCATCTTGAACTAATAGAACTCCTAGGATTTTCCATCTTAGTACCTCTATGACAAGTATGCCTTCCTTAAGAGTCTCTTAAATTGATTCCAATAGCTCCTCTATCCTGATGTCCATGACATGCTTCACATCTTCCCACCAGATGTCTTATTTCCATATGAGGCTAAAAATAGCTATCCTATCTTTCATGTTCTCTGTATAGTCATGCAACTCAAAGAACTTCTTCATCCCATGTAACCATTCCTTTGCATCTTTTAGTTTCTCCAATTCTCCATCAAACATAGGTGGCTTGGATTTCTTTAACTCATCCAAAAAATATCCTTGTCACTCCTCCTATAAGGATTATATCAATGATGACCATGATATCTGTTTGAACCAAAACTAGAATAGAACCCATATTCACTACCTCTCTTATCATGTGTATCCAAGAACCTACCATCTATGACTGTGTCATATCTATCCAACCTGTGCCCACCATGAGACCTACTATCATATGCCCCATTAGTCATGTACTCCTTTCCATAACTGATATGTTGTTGTCTCTTTCTCTGCAAGTCTGGAAAAATCTGAAGGATAACTGCGTCTATTTATTTCTCCCATGCCCTGAAAAATCTTTCCTATGGATGAATAATTACATCATTATCTACCTTGCAACTTATAATATTTGACTTTAGACCTCTCAAGGTGTCTACTATGTCAAGATAGTACCCATCTCTTGGCTACTCATTTGGTTAGTAAGGAGAGTCTCATGAACTATAATCCACCATTTTTCTAGTGATCTCTGATCCTGTTCTTCCTACAAAAACACCATGTCACATAAACGAAATATAAACATAATAAACATACCTCAGTGAGGTTGAGTGGAGTCTATCTCATCTACAAAATCCATCCAGATTAATATGATACATGTATATACATAATCATATAAATATAACAACATCATGCATTATAATACCAACTACATACCATGACCTCATGCATGAAAACCATAACCATGAAAATGCATGCATAAAAACCATATAGACATTGACATGAATGCATGAAAAACACATTCTTCCCATTCAGTCCAAGTATTTGAACCATGCTCTGATACCAATGTAACCATCGCTCCCACATTTTCCCAACTTAACTGTCCTACCTTGGTAATCATGAGTTGAGGGATACTATGAGAAGACCCAACCTTTTAAGTATGACTAAGGAAGTGGACTCAACAAACTGAAACCTTATTGACCTTCCTCAAGAGCTACAAGACACCCAAGAGCTAAACAACTAGTTCCAGTGCCCAAAGCTAGATTTCTATTTAAGTGCCCGAGGCTCCCAAACACATGCATGAAAAGGAATCCATGTGGTTATAGGCCTCCAAGTCCTCTCTTGCAAGAATCTATACACACCATGAACTCTTTATATGGATCTTCAATATTTAGAACTAGAGTGTTTGCAAGCAACTGCTTCAACTGGTCAAAACAAGCTGTGACATTCCTCTATCCATTCAAATTTATTTCATTTTCTCTGTAATGACATAATGGGATAGGAAATCCGTGATAAGTTCTTTATGAACTACCTGTAATAACATGTTAACCCCATGAATGATATGATATCATCCACATTCCTAGGAGTTTCTCTTTCCATGATAGCGCTGATCTATCTAGATCCACTATTATATCTTCCTTGGAACATGTCCCTAGTAATGTACCTTTTTCCTGAAATAAATTGTACTTTCTAAGATTGGAATATATATGATCTCTTAGACATCTCAATACTATTTCCAAGTGTTCGACATGTTCTTCCTCATTCTTAGAATATATCAATATATCATCGATGGATATTATCACAATTTTTTCTAGATAAGGATGCATCACACTATTCATCAAACACATGAAAGTAGCTGGAGTATTATTCAAACCAAAAGGAACCATAACAAAATAATAATTCCCAAACCTGGTTCAGAAAGTAATCTTGTAGATTTCCTCTTGTTATATGCATACCTGATGATATCCTGATCTCAAATCAATCTTAGAGAACATTGTTGCTCCCTTCAACTAGTTAAACAAGTCATCAGTCATAAAAAGAAGGTACTTGTTCTTAATCATCAAATTTTTCAACTACCTTTAAAGGATGCACAACATGAGAGTACCATCCTTCTTCTTCACAAACAATAAGGGTGCATCACAAGGTGACACTCTTGGCCTAATATATCAATTTTCAAGCATTTCCTTCAACTGCAACTTCAATTCCACTAGCTCTGGAGTGCTCATCCTATAAGGTTCCTTTTATTATGGTGGTTCTCTCGGTACCAAATCAATAGAAGAGTCTACTTCCCTTTGAGGAGGGAACTCTGAAGTATTTTAAGAAAATACATCTTGAATTTGCTATGCAACCAGATACCTCTTCAAGACTTTTCCATCCTCCACATCCTTACCTTTATCACTAGAAACATGAATTGAAAACAACACACACCCTTTCCTGTAACTGCACTTAGCCTGCATAGTTGTAACCATTCTCACTAATGTAGAATTCTTCTTACTCTGCAAAATTGTCTTCTCTCCATCATCATCCAAACACTTAATATCCTTCTCATAACAATCCACCTTAGTCCAGTGAATATTAAACTAATCCATACCTAACAACATATTGTACAAGCCCAATGGAAGCACATTTAGATGTGTTGATGTAGGCATACAATTTAGTTCAAATGCACAAGCTCTTACCCAATTATGAACTATTTTCTTAATACCTAAATCCAACTGCACTAACGAAGAATCTGAATGGAATTCTTTTCTCAAACCACTCTTATCCACTAGGTCACGATTAACATAAATATAATTAGATCTAGGGTAAATTAAAATAGAAACAACTTGATCACCAAGATTACGTTCCATCTTAATAATATATTTCTACTGATATTCCTGCTTGTTCTCAAATGATGCATAGATCCTAAGAATGCTCTGCCTAAAATCCACAACTATTTTCACCTCCTGAGCACTGTATATCTAAGGCCTAACGCCCTAATACAATGGAGAATCCTTCTTGTGATGACCCTTTCCACATACCCAACACTACAACTATCCGCTACCTTTGTTCTATTTCTCTCCAAGCTAACGTCCATGTCCCTTCTCAACTACATTAAATTTCTTGTAAGGGGCAACATTTTCTTGCTCACCTACATCCCAAGGTATTCCCCACTTTGGTGGCCATTTACCTTTGGTCTTATCATTCCCTATCCAACCCTTCTTAGAATCAATCATATTCTTTGATTACACATAACAATGCTTCAAATTTCTAATGACTTCTTCCAATGACTAAGGATCATCATACCTAATCTGATCCTTAAATGCTAATGGAAATACACTAATAAATATCTGAAATTTTGTCTTCTCATCCTTAAGATATGACACATACCTCAACAACTCCAGGAACTTAGTAATGCACTCCTCATCCATCATAGATATCATCTTGAACTAATAGAACTCCTAGGATTTTCCATCTTAGTACCTCTATGACAAGTATGTCTTCCATAAGAGTCTCTTAAATTCATTCCAACATAGCTCCTCTATCCTAATGTCCATGACATGCTTCACATCTTCCCACCAGATGTCTTATTTCCATATGAGGCTAAAAATAGCTATCCTATCTTTCATGTTCTTTGTATAGTCATGCAACCCAAAGAAATTCTTCATCCCATGTAACCATTCATTTGCATCTTTTAGTTTCTCCAATTCTCCATCAAAAATAGGTGGCTTGGATTTCTTGAACTCATCCAAAAAATATCCTTGTCACTCCTCCTATAAGGATTATATCAATGATGACCATGATACCTGTTTGAACCAAAACTAGAATAGAACCCATATTCACTACCTCTCCTATCATGTGTATCCAAGAACCTACCATCTATGACTGTGTCATATCTATCCAACTTGTTCCCACCATGAGACCTACTACCATATGCCCCATTAGTCATGTACTCCTTTCCATAACTGATATGTTGTTGTCTCTTTCTCAGCAAGTCTGAAAAAATCTGAAGGATAACTGCATCTATTTATTTCTCCCATGCCCTGAAAAATCTTTCCTATGGCTGAATGATTACATCATTATCTACCTTGCAACTTCTAATATTTGACTTTAGACCTCTCAAGGTGTCTACCATGTCAAGATAGTACCCATCTCTTGGCTACTCATTTGGTCAGTAAGGAGAGTCTCATGAACTATAATCCACCATTTTTCTAGTGATCTCTGATCCTGTTCTTCCTACAAAAACACCATGTCACATAAACGAAATATAAACATAATCAACATACCTCAGTGAGGTTGAGTGGAGTCTATCTCATCTACAAAATCCATCCAGATTAACATGATACATGTATATACATAATCATATAAATATAACAACATCATGCATTATAATACCAACTACATACCATGACCTCATGCATGAAAACCATAACCATGAAAATGCATGCATAAAAACCATATAGACATTGACATGAATGCATGAAAAACATATTCTTCGCATTGAGTCCAAGTATTTGAACCATGATCTGATACCAATGTAACCATCGCTCCCACAGTTTCCCAACTTAACTGTCCTACCTTGGTAAACATGAGTTGAGGGATACTATGAGCAGACCCAACCTTTTAAGTATGATTAAGTAAGTGGAGTCAACAAACTGAAACCTTATTGACCTTCCTCAAGAGCTAGAAGACACCCAAGAGCTAAACAACTGTTCCCAGTGCCCAAACACTGAGCTAGATTTCTATTTAAGTGCTTGAGGCTCCCAAACACATGCATGAAAAGGAATCCATGTGGTTATAGGCCTCCAAACGCATGCATAAGCATACCAGGGTGCAGTTATGGTCCAAAAGTTCCAGTTCATAGGGTCCTAGATTTTGAGTCACCATTTCAGGCAAGCATCGAGACCACTACGTAGAAATCAGTGAGACTTTCTAGAATTATAAAAAAACATCAAGACAAATCCATTCGTACAAAATCTGATTAAAGACTTGTCCTAACCAAGCCTAACAATGATAGTCATTTCATTAAACACATGGTGAACATGTAATATATAGGTCATGAATTCATATTTGAACATAAGGGTTTGAAACTTATCTAAGAATCACTAAGAAGTTCTAATTCCCTCTCATAATAGTTACAATAATATTTTTTAGCTCATGCATTCATTAACCATTCATGAACAAATCAACCATATCAATAAACATAGCTAGAACCTATTATGGAACCATGGTTATAACCAACAAATAATTGGAATAATAACCATGATAGAACAACCATCAAAGCCACATAATAAAAACTACACGTACTTATAAAATACAATAGGAAAATAGATCTTATTAACATATGCAAAATCCAACCAAGTTAGTGACTTCCACATACCACTTGACTATATATTGGATTGAACCAAATATTTCTTTCAACCAATCATCCCCATGCCATATTCCAAGCCTGAATGTCAGACTTAGGACATAAAAAACTAAGGCTTCCTGAAGATTAAACCATCTCCACTCTCATGCTCCGGTGATCTCACCAAAATGGGTCAAGGGATAAAATAATAAAACCAATGCATAAAGAACCAGGGCTTCCCGGAGATTGAACTACCTCCACCCTCAAGCTACCATGATCCCACTAAAATTGGTCAAGATATCACTAAGCCCAAAACAATCTTGGATGCCTCAAAATTTCTTCACCATTACCTTGAGGAGTTTTCCTATCTCCACCCACCTGTCAAGGGATTCCAAGAGATTAAACCACCTCCATCCCCAACCATTTGGAATTTTTCTAAGAGCACATCACTTAGTTCCAACACAATCCAAAAACCCAAATCTCAACCAAATAAAGGAACCCCATCTCACCATGACTATCCACAAATGGAAAGGAAAGTATTAAAGCACCATCACACCTGGAAAACCCATGCCAATGAAAACAAGAAACGAAATACACACATGCATGTACCATGCATTCACAAACCAACTATGAAATCACACATGCAACCTGCTACCTACAATTCTTTCGGTTGAAGTTACTTGATCCAACTTTTCCTTGTTTGTTCCTTGCTTGCCTTGTCCATCATTTTCCTTCCTTTTCCTTCCTTCGCTTTACTTTTCTTACTTTCTTGCTATCTCCTCTTGTTGGTCTTCTCTCTCTCAAACCAATTCCAAAGCCCAACTAATAAAAGGTTATGAACTAATCCTCATAAGGCTTTTTATTATTGAGGCCTCTATATTCTCCATTTTCCTCTATTTTTCCTTCAATTTCCCTCTCATGCAAACCGATGATGTTTCATCTCCCTTTTCACTCATTTTCCTTTATTTTCATAAATAAAATGCCAATTAATTCCTCTTTTCCTTTGATAATTTCTTTTCCAATTTACTTAGCCATAATAAACAACAAGTGATGCCCACTAGGATGTTTTTTCCAACATTTAGCTTGGAATACGTGTCCAATGATCTTGGCTTTATTTTTCCTTTATTAACTTTATTACATGAACTTATAATTTTATTTTCAATTCATTTAGTTTGCTTATATTATTGTCTCTTTACTTGTTTTCATATATTTTTGCAATTTGTTAGTAGATAAATTCTTGTTGAAGAACCTCTAGATTTAGTCTTTTTGGGAATAGATTATTTCATCAAAGGAATAAGGAATTAGGAAGACATTCTTGACATCTCCTGAGCTCCCCTTCACCTTATAAATCCTTCAAATCACATCTAGAAGTCATTTTATTTCTCACATGTCTATCTCCTATAGGAAAATAGGGTTTTCCTATACTAGTCCATAGATTTCATAAAAAAACTCCAGATTTTCATTCATAGCATGTTCATCCTTAGCACATTATAATGCACACCACCTTGAAGATGGAATTTTGAATATTGTAATGAATTTTCCAGATAAATCTTGTCCATATTGACTTGAAGATCAACGTTTCGAACCTACAACTAAGGTTCATCATCATGATAAAAGTGTGTGAGGAAAACTGATCTACCTAGGTATTAATAGGGAAATGGTGATAGGGTAAAATTGGACGACAAAGAAAATGATCATAATGGAGCAATTTGAGAATTTGGTCAACAAAGAGAATGTTCATGAGAGAAGTAGTAACTATTAAAAAATGTAGTGAATGAAAATATATATAAATATTTAGAAATGTGTAAATAATATGATATAATATTAAATATTTAATGCATTTTATAAATTTCAAAAACAATTAATTTTTTAATTATTATTATTTATTTTTAATTTTTTAATTTTTAATATATATTTTTAATATTATAAATAACTATAATATATTTCTAAATGAGGGAATTAGGGTTAAATAATATTAGGAATAATATTTAAAATTAGTAACTAAACAAGAGGGTAAGTTCGAAAATTAAATGTGAGTTAAGGGGTATCAAGATTTCTGGATTTGGAATTTGTTGTAGGGATCCAATTTTTACTTATGACCCATCCTTAATCCTAGTTGATTTTTTTGGGATGTTTATTGATTTCTGTGGCTCCTATGAATTGTTTGTGGAAATAGTGGTCAACTTTAGTGAGAATGTGAGTTTTTTCAATGCAAATGTGATGTTTAGTACTATTGGAATGCCTGTTAGGGATGAGTCTTTTAACCTGTTATGTTTTATGTCAGCAAAATATTCCATGATGTGTGTGTTGATGGAACAACCACTCTCACCAATATATAGAATCCCACAAGAATAAGGAATTAGATAAACTCATTTTTGGCTTTTAGGGTCACGGGGACTTTTAGCAGAATTGAGGCGACTACAAAGGGTGTTAATAGGTTTGAAGGTGGTCATGATTTTACGCTCTCTTAGAATATGGGAGATTTTATCAGTGGTGCCCTGAATATAAAGGAGTTTTACTCTACTCATGAAATTGTCTAAAGTTTTATTTCTATTTATAACATAAGTTTCTATGTTTTCCTTATTCAGGGCTTTGATAACTTGATGTCTTTTCTATCCATTTTTCAAACATACATTTATTAGATGGGATTTCTCTTTATCTAGGTGTTCTTAATGAGAGATTCGAAAAACCCTTGTTGCAAGGGTGTCTAAAATGAATAATTTTTATTGGGATGGTGGTGAGAAGAGGCATGGAGATAATGCTTTGTGTGGGTCTTATTTCAAGAGACTTAGTGAGATATGGAACCATCTGGATTTCAAGTGATGAGGATGTCAAGGAACAAAAGTGTATCATTGACTTCTATTTCCGTAGTAAAATTTATTGATGGGGAAACATTATTCAGGTGCTGTTTGAAAGCTTCCAAAGCTTCATGTCCATGAGGCCATATGATCAAAGTGTCGATGGTAGCCTTTTAATCTGCGGTTGCTACAATATCTTTATGCATTTTTATTTAAGCATAAACATAGTTCTTTGATATAGTCAACATTATTTTCAATGAATTTAGTTTGCTCATATTATTGTTTCTTTAATTGTTGTCATATATTTTTGCAATTTGTGAGTAAATAAATTTTTTGTTTTGCATATTTACAAGAACCTCTAGATTTACTCTTTTTAGGAATAAACTGATTCATCATAGGCCTAAGGGCTTTAGAATGCATTCTTGACATATCCTTAGCTCTCATTCACCTTATAAATCCTTCAAATCACATCTAGAACTCATTTTATTTCTCAATGGTCTACATCTTGTAGCAAAATATGGGCTTCCTATAGTAGTCCATAGATTGCATAATTATTTTCCAGATTTGCACCCAAAAGCATGTTCCTCCTTCCTTAGAATATTATAATTCACGCTACCTTAAATATGGAATTTAGAATGTTGTAATGAGTTTTCCGGATAAATCCCATCCATATTAAATTAAAGATTAATGTTTTGAACCCGCAACTAAGGTTCATCATCAGAATAAAAGTGTATGATGAAAACTGATCTACCTAGGTATTAATAGGGAAATGGTAATAGGGTAAAACTGGCAGACAATAATTAGATTGGATTAATTTGAGAAATTGGTTGACAAAGAGAATGTTCATGATAGAAGTAGTAATTATTAAAAAATGTAGTGAATAAAATTATATGTAAAGATTCATAAATGTGTAAATAATATGATTAATAATATGATATAATATTAAATAATTAATGTATTTTATAAATTTCAAGAACAATTAATGTATTTATTTTTATTATTAATATAATTTTTGAATTTTTAATATATATATATTATTTTTTAAATATTTTAAATAATTATATAATACTTATAAATGAGGGAATTAGGGTTAAATGATATTAGGAATAATATTTAAAATTGGTAACTAAATAAGAGGGCAAGTTCAAAAATGAAACATGAGTTAAGGTGTATCAAGATTTCTGGATTTGGATTTTAATGCAGGGATCCATTTTTCACTTATGACCTATCCTTCATCTCTGTTAAGGTTTTTGGGATGTTTACTAATTTCTATGGCTTCTCTGAATTTTCTATGGAACTAATGGGGAACTTTAGTGAAAATGCGGGTTTTGACAATGCAAATATGATGTTTAGTATTATTGGAATGCTCTACAAAGGCTGCGAGTTTTAGTCTGTTATGTTTTATGTCAAAAAAATGTTCCAGGATGTGATTGTTGATGGAATGACCAATCTCACCAACATATGGAATTCCACAAGAACAAGGAGTTAGATAAATTCCTTTTTGGCTTTTAGGGTCAATGGGATCTTTAGTATAATTGAGGTGGCTATGGATGGTATTAATAGGTTTGAAGGTGGTCATGATTTTATGCTTTCTTATGATATGGGATATTTTATCAGTGGTGTCCTAAATATAAGGGAGGTTATCTCTACTGATGAAGTTGTCTAAATTTTTGTTTTTATTTAGAAGAAAAGTTTCTTTGTTTTCCTTATTTAGGGGTTTGATAGCTTGATTATTTTTGTATCCATCTTTCAAAAATACATTTATTAGATGGGATTTCTCTTTATCTAGGTGTTCTTCATCAGAGATTCGAAGAAAGCTTGTTCAAGGGTGTTTCAAATGCCTAATTGTTTATTGGGATGATGGTGTGAAGAGGCATGGATATACTACTCTGTGTGAGCCTTCCTTTGGTAGACTTGGTCAGATATGGATCCATATGGATTTGGAGTGATGAGGATGTCAATGAACGGAAGGCTATCATTGACTTCTATTTCCATGGTAAACTTTATTGATGAGGAAATGTTATTTAGATGTTGTTTGAAAGCTTCCAAAGCTTCATGTCTATGAGGCCATATGATGCAAGTGCCAATGATAGTTTTTGAACCGAGGGTTGTTACAATATCCTTATGCATTTTTCTTTATGTTTAAAAATTGTTCTTTCATATAGTGAACATTATTTTCAATGCATTTAATTTTCTTATATTATAGTCTCTTTACTTCTTGTCATATATTTTTGCAATTTGTTCGAATCTCTGATGATGAACCCCTAGATAAAGAGAAATCCCATCTGATAAATGTATTTTTAAAAAATGGATACAAAAAACATCAATCTATCAAAGACTAAATAGGGCATACAAAAAAACTTGTCTTATAAATAAAAACAAAAATTTAGAAAAATTCATCAGCAGAGTTAACCTCCCTTATATTTAGGGCACCACTGATAGAATCTCCCATATCCTTATAAATCATAAAATCATGACCACCTTCAAACCTATTAACACCATCCATAGCCACCTCAACTCTGCTAAAGATTCCATTGACCCAAAAAGTCAAAAAAAAGTTTATCTAATTCCTTGTTCTTGTGGGATTCCATATGTTGGTGAGATTGTCCGTTCCATCAACACTTGAATCCTAGAACATTTTGCTGACATAAAACATAACAGGTTAGGAATATCAGCCCTAGCATAGCATTCCAATAATACTAAACATCATATTTGCATTGATAAAACACTCATTCTCGCTAAAGGTTACCACTATTTCCAAAAAACACTCAAAGAAACCATATAAATCAATACACATACCAAAAACCTCACTATGGATGAAGGATGGATCATAAGTAAAAAATTGATCTCTACATTAAAATCCAAATCAAGAAATCTTGATACCCCTTAACTCATGTTTCATTTTCAAACTTACCCTCTTGTTCAGTTACTAATTTTAAATATTATCCCTAACATTATTTAACCCTAATTCCCTCATTTAGAAATATACTATACTTATTTATAATATAAAAAAAATTAAAATATTAGAAATAATAATAAAAATGATACATTAATTGTTCTTGAAATTTATAAAATACATTAATTATTTAATATTATATCATATTATTAATCATACTGTTTACACATTTATGAATTTTTACATATAATTTTACTCATTACATTTTTTAATAATTACTACCTTTATCATGAACATTCTCTTTGTTGGCCAATTTCCCAAATTTCTCCATTATAGTCATTTTCTTTGTCAACCACATTTACCCTATTACCATTTCCCTATGAATACCTAGGCAGATTAGTTCTCCTCACACACTTTTATCCTAATGTTGAACCTTAGTTGTAGGTTTGAAACATCAATCTTCAAGTCAATACGGATGGGATTTATCCAAAAAATTCATTACAAGAAGCTAAAAATCCAAAAAATCTAAAATATGGATTTTAGAAGTTCAAAGATCCCCTATAATACTTAATGTAGTGGTTTTCACAAAATTGTTATCTTTTATACAATTAGGGTTTATTCTTTGAATGTTCTCTTTTAGTTGTAAGTTGGTTTACCATGCATAATAGAAGAGGTTTGATTTTGTTCCAACTTTCTTGAAATTATTTTGTTTCATTTTAAACAATTAGAGTAGTTTTACTTATTGTTCTTTACTTTTTGATGCAGGAGAATCAGGATTAGCCAACAACGTGAAAACTTGTTCACATGTTGTGACTAAACAGGTTGAAATTCATTGACTGACGGTTCAAAATTGGTTTCTACTAAGAGGGTTCGATCTCTAAAGAAATTTGTTATAATTCATTATTGTAATAAGTTAGAGACTATATTATTTTAGATTCAGAGATAGGGATTGTTAGCATAGAGCTAGGAATCAAAAGATTGCTATTAGATCTATTAAAAATAGAGATTTGTTGTTAGATATTGTTAGAGTGTTTATCAAGTGATAAAAATGAAAGAAAATGTAATCAGCGAGAGGAGAGAGGATTACTGAGGGAAGCGAGAGCATAATGTGTGTGGATTGCATTTATTTTGAAGACAAAGGTCATTATTTGTGTATTTGGCCTTAGGTCGAGACTCTGTAATGTATTTATGGAGAATAAAATAGTATTGTGTGTATTATCGTTTGAACATCACGTGGAGGCTTTGAATGTTGATTCCTTTCTCTGTATTTAAATACTTTGATTCTAGTCCCGTGTTTTTATATTTCATAGTAGAAATCCCCACATTTAAGACAAACTTGTTGTAGTTTGGGTCCGCAAGTGGAAATCCCATTTACACAGGGAATTAACACAAAACACTTAGTCAATTCGGAAAATCGGACGTGAAATAATATAAAGGTTTATTTTGGGACTTATTGGGTCCAGTAATTCATATATATATCACATCGCTCAAACCATTCAGTGCGTGGTGAGTCCTATCCCCGACCCTTGGTGATATGCGATCGCTGACATATCGTATTGGTGTTGTTAGGGTCCCACCCTAACCCCCTTATTTATGTAATAGGATCGAGTTATAGTTGTAGTTAAGTAAAGAATCAATAAAGCCCATATTAATAATTGTAAGTGGTTAACATGCATTTAATGACAGGACCACAATTAGTTGCAAATGGGCCATGGTATTAGATAGATGGTATTAATAAGAACCATGGTATTTCCCCATGGTATTGCATGTATGAATCCTATATAAAGGATAGCAAGGAGCATGGTGTCTTATTTTGTAATCGAGCTCAGCTCTATTGGAGGTTGCCCCCTCAAAGAGGCAAGTGAACTTTGATTTCTGAATAATAAAATACTTGTTGTTATTGCTCTTGTTCTATGTTCTGGGTATATTTCTTCACATATTTGGTATTATGGTATCGTCTTGCAGGTTAAGAGCATAGTAAGTGGTATCAGAGCGTTTTCTAGGGCCAGTGGGATCTCCATTTTTTAGCAAATTTTTTTGGCTAGAGACGTGTTCAGGTGTCTTTAAACCACTGGATCTGTTGTTGAGTGCATAAATCTGTGGATTTGGGGAGGCATGCACATAGGAAATACAAGAGGTGGCCATGCTTCTTGGACTCCCTTGTAATCCATGTGGGTACCCCTTCGAGTAGTAGAACATTAGACAGAACCACGCATGGACTGTCTTCCAAGTACCTTCTGGGTATATCGGAAGACCCTAGCTCCCTTGAAACCTCGCCATAGATAAACTATCAATTGTCTTGCTGCTACAGTGAACCAATAACAACACTCTAAGAGATTACTTGCCCGTATGAGAGGGTAGTCAGGTTTTACAGCTAAGGGTACAGTTGATCCTCCTTGGTTAGTCCCTGAAAAATTGGGCTAAGTACTACTGTCAGACCCTTATGTATATTTCGATTTGTAGCACCTGACACTCCAAGAGACCCTAGTTCCTTTCTCTATCATGGGATCATGCATAATCGCTGCCAGATCAAAGATCGCAAGTGGTGTTTTGCAGCAACAGCAACAATCAGTTCCACCATTCAGATTTATCAGAACAACCATTCTGATATATTAGATCCATCATATCTATAGTAGTAATCAGTTCCACTGTTCAGATCTATCAGATTAGCCATTCAAATTTCTTAGATCCCTCAGATCCGCTATCCAGATCTAAGTAGTTGTGTGGGTTCCTATACCTGGGCGCGATTTTCATAGTACTTTTGGCAGCATTGACATTTCAGGGATTCAGTGACTGCAGTATTTTTAAGCAAGGAGTAAAACTCTATTAGGAGTAAAAAAAAGAAGTTTGAGACCCCCTGGGGCGCTTATTGGTGACTTGGCCCATAATAATTAGGACAACGAGCTGACGAACGTGGTACCATTCAATTGTTATTGCCAAAATTCCGGCAGTCCCAAATTTCAAGTAAATCAGCTCGGTGCATGGTACAAACTAGAAATCAAGCTATGGCGAATGAAAGGATGGACAATCTTGAAGCATCCTTGAAAGACATCCAAGAGAAGTTGATGAAAATAACTACAACACTCTCTATGGGCAAGGCGGAAGCCTTGGAGGAGGCATTTATTGGTAATGAACACAGTGAGGGTGAGTCTAGCTAATCTCTTCACCTCTAGGGCACCCACCAACAATCCCTTCCACGACCGCCCAAGCTCGACATGCATAAATTTGATGGCTCTCACCTGGCAGCATGGATAGCAAAAATGGAGCAATATTTCAATCTGAATTACATCCTGGATGGTCCCACTCAGCTTAATATGGGGATCATGTACTTGGACAATGAGAGATGGCAATGGTGGCAATGGCATCAACATTGCTATGTAAGGCCCTTGACTTGAGACACATTCAAAAAAGCTCTTATGGACTGCTTTGACCATGACTTTGCTTTTTTGGGTCGTCTCACTAAGCTCCAATAGACTAGAATAGTGGATGAATATATTATAGCCTTTGAAGCCTTAGCTTTCCGCACTTTAGGTCTACAAGATGAGTTCTACATGGAATGTTTTATCAGTGGTCTTAAAGAGGCCATACAAGCCCACGTCCGACTACACCACCCTCCCTCATGGCTGTAGAATTGCAGGATAGCTCGTGAAGTAGAACATGTGTTAGCGGGCCAGTCCAATCGCCCAAATTTCACTGCCAAGGGTCCACCCCCACAAGCTCACAGCACTACCCAAACACTCAAAGTTCAAAAGGTGTCACCTGCAGAAATGGAAGAAAGAAGAAAGCAGGGATTATGTTACTACTGTGATGAAAAATACTCCCCGGGGCATAAATGCAAGGAGCCCAAATTTTTTCAAATTGATGCTAATGTTCACAGCTCATCGGAGGAAGCCCCACCACTTGAGGAACCAAAGGAGGAAGAAGAGGACAACTAGAAGGATAATGTACCTGAAGAACCAGTTATTTCGATTCATGCTTTGGAAAGGATTTCTTCACCTCAAACTCTCAAAATCAGAGGTTTTATTAAGCATCACCCTGTAGTTGTCTTGATTGATAGTGGAATTACACATAATTTTATCCATCAAAGGGTCGCGAAAGTAGTACATTGTTTTGTATGAGAAATTTCTAACTTCTAAGTCCAAATTGCTGATGGGGGAACAACGAAATGTGAAGGCCGCTGTGAAAATGTCAAACTTCAAATGGGGGATTATCAGTTAAACACCCACATGTTTTCCATACACATGGGAGGGTACGACATTGTCCTAGTTGCTGAATGGCTTCGCACACTTGGCCCAATCACAATAGATTTCCAGGAGTTATATATGAGCTTTAAGTAGAACAACCACACACATACCCTCCGTGGACTCCAGGCGGGAGCTCCCTCTATCATCAGCTCACATCGGATGGAAATATTGTTAAAAAAGAGCCATCATGGAGTTATAGCTCAATTTAATGCCATCCAGGCCTTCGAATCCAATTCTCTTCCGATTCATCCTAAGATGCAATAGATCTTAAATAACCATCTGCCAGTCTTTGACAAGCCTCATGAGCTTCCACCCTTGAGAGGGGAACATGATCATAGCATCACTTTTGTCCCAGGGGACCAACCACCAAATGTGCGCCCATATAGATATCCGTTCGCCCAAAATAATGAAATATAAAAAATAATCAAGGAACTTTTGGAAGCAGGTGTCATTCTTCCCAGCATTAGTCCTTATTCATCACCGATGGTCATGGTGCTCAAGAAAGATGGGGAATGGCGTATGTGTCCAGACTTCATGGCCCTCAATAAATTGATAGTCAAAGATAAGTTTCCCATCCCAGTTGTTGATGATTTTCTGGATGAACTAAATGGGGCTCAATTTTTCACTAAGCTTGATCTTCGCTCAGGCTACCACCAAATTCGCATGAAAGAAGTCGACATTCCAAACACTGCTTTCAGAACTCATGAAGGCCATTATGAGTTCCTAGTCATGCCATTCGGTCTTTGTAATTCCCCATCTATTTTTCAGAGCCTTGTGAACCACTTGCTCAAATCATATCTCAGAAAATGTGTCCTTGTTTTCTTAGATGACATGCTCATCTTCAGTCGCACTTGGGCTGCACATCTTCAGCATGTAGATCTGCTCTTGCAACTGCTCCGCGAGCATAAATTATTTGTTAAGATGTCCAAGTGTTCTTTTGGCATGGAAGAAGTTGAGTGTTTGGGCCACATTGTGGGGCGTGAACGTGTCAGGGTGGAACCCAAAAAGATCCAGGCAATGAAAGATTGGCCTCAACCTAAGACCTTAAAGAGCTTGAGAGGATTTTTGGGTCTCACGGGCTACTATCGAAAATTTGTCCACAATTACGGTCACATTGTGAGGCCCCTCACTCAACTCTTAAAAAAAAATCATTCCTTTGGAATGATGAAGCACAACAGGCCTTTATAGCTCTAAAAAATGCCATGTGTTCTACCCAGTCTTAGCACTACTCAAGTTCACCAAATCGTTTGTCATTGAATATGATGCTTTGGCTACAAGTATTAGGGAGGTCTTAATGCAGGAAGGTCGACCCTTGGCTTTCACAATCCAACAACTAAGTGGGAAGAATCTAGGACAATCTACCTATTAGAAGGAGATGATGGCCATCTTACATGTAGTAGACACCTGGCGACCTTACTTATTAGGGCGATGCTTTCAAATCCGCACAGACCATCAAAGCCTTAAATATTTTTTGGAGCAATGTCTATCCTCACCACAAAAAGATATAAATGGCTCGCCAAAATGCTGGGATATGATTATAAGATAATTTACAAGAAAGGGTACGAAAATATTGTAGCATATGCATTATCTTACCAATTTGAGGAGGAAAGTACCCCGCTCGCAATTTCCATTCCCATTCCAGAATGGATTGAAGAGGCTTGAAGGGAATGGTTTTCACATCCCTATCTCTCCCAACTCATTACTCAATTGTAGGCGGATCCAAATTCCACCGAGGGCTACTCGTGGTAGGATGAGATTCTTCGCTACAAGGACATATTCATAATATCACCAACATCCACCCTCAAAAGACGCATTTTGGTGGAGTTGCACTCATCCCCCACTACAGGACATTCAAGCTTTTAGAAGATGTATGCTCGCACTTGAAGATCATTTTTTTGGACAGGCATGAAAAAGGACATTCTTACTATTGTAGTGCAATGGGATGTCTGTCAACACCAAAAAGGAGAGACAGTCAAAGCACTAGGTACATTACAACCATTGCCCATCCCGACATCAATATGGATGGAGGTTTCTATGGATTTCATTATAGGTCTTCCAAAGTTAGGAAACAAGTCAGTCATCATGGTGGTTGTGGACAAGCTTTCTAAGTATGCTCATTTTTTCACCCTACCCCACCCTTTTACACTAACTTTGGTCGCTCAATCTTTCATGGATCAGATCTTCAAATTGCATGGCATGCCCACTTCCATTGTGTCTAATCGTGACTCAGTCTTCACTAGTAATTTTTGGCAGGAACTCTTCTGGCTATAAGGTACCTAACTAAAACTCAATACTTCCTATCATCCACAAACTGATGGTCAAACTGAAGCAATCAAAAAATGTCTGGAAACCTACCTAAGGTGTTTCACTTCAGAAAAGCAACATCTCTGGGTACAGTGGTTACCTCTAGCTAAATGGTTGTATAACACCAACTATCATGCCACCACCAAAATGACTCCATATGAAGCAGTTTATGGTCGACTCCCTCCTTCCCCTACTTCTTATATCAAGGGGTGCTCAAAGGTACAAGAAGTGGATCAACTCCTATAGAACCGCACAACCATGCTCACCCATCTTAGGGAGAATCTTCATCAAGCTGAAAGCCGCATGAAGCAACAGGTAGATCAACATTCCTTAGAATGCCAATTTCAAGAAAGGGATTAGGTATTTTTGAGGCTACAACCATATAAGAAAACATCACTCAAAGACAAGGGTTGTCAAAAACTATCTCCAAAATTCTACAGACCATATCAAGTACTTCAACGCATTGGAAAAGTGGCCTACGAGCTAGTTTTTCCACCCACTACAAAAATCCATCCAGTTTTCCATGTCTCATGCCTCAAGAAAGTGATTGGGAAAAATTGCAGAATTCAAACTAGCCTACCTAAAATGGATGAAGAAGGGTCAATCTGGCTCCAACTTGAACAGGTTCTGGACACAGGAGAATGGCACCTGCGTGGCCACGTGATCAAGGAAGTCCCCATCAAGTGGAAAGACATCTCTCCAGAAGATGCAACCTGGGAACCAACCACTATTCTTTAGCAGTTTCTACAGCTTCAACCTTGAGGAAAAGGTTATTCTTATGGGGGAGGGCATGCTAGGGTCCCACCCTAACCCCTTGATTTATGTAATAGTATCGAGTCATAGTTATAGTTAAGTAAAGAGTCAATAAAGCCCATATTAATAATTTTAAGTGGTTAACCCGCATTTAATGACGGGACCACAATTAGTTGCAAATGGGCCATGGTATTAGACATGGTATTGCATGTATGAATCCTATATAAAGGATAGAGACTCCCTGTGAGGAGCATGGTGTCTTATTTTGTAATCGAGCTCAACTCTATTGGAGGTTGCCCGCTCGAAGAGGCAAGTGAACATTACTTTCTGAATAATAAAATACTTGTTGTTATTGCTCTTGTTCTATGTTCTGGGTATATTTCTTCGCATATTTGGTATTCTCGTATCGTCTTGCAAGTTAAGAGCATAACGAGTGTTTCAGAGCGGGAGTAATAAGGTGTAAAGTGATACATTGCGATCACTGATAGCGATATGTGATATTGCATCAGATCTCTATCCAAGAGAAAGCACCAATACTGCAAGCCTTTTGACTACAGATTGCGATAGGGTGACTTGATTTGGACCGTCGGATCTCATAGCTCCAGATCAACAGTCAGAAACGCTTGGTGCCTTGAATTCTGTGTACGATAGGCACACCAATACAAATGGTAAAGATTAATGTTTTTGTGGGTTTTTCCAATGTATTTCGTAAAAGGGCTAAATATCGAGTTATAGTGTAAAAGGGGATCACAGGGTGATTGTGGGAAATATTGATCCAAAACTCTTTTATTATTGCACCATTGTTTCCGTCTGCACCATTTTTTGGTATCAGAGCAAAAGAGGGGGTTGTTACAGCGAAAAGGCCGCTAAGGAGAGGTATTGGTTGAGGAAGACTTGAGGAAAATGCAGTACTACTGGAAGAGGTACGGAGTTGCATGCGAGAATGGAGATGATTGAGACAACCCAGAGAATAGCACCTGATGAGGGAGATGAGAGCTCCTCAAAAGAATATTTTGAAGAGGAACAAGAGGAAGACAATGAAACTGCTAAAGTCATCAAGATGATGGCGAAAGTCAGAGGAAAGCCTGATGTGGAGATCCATATGTATGAAGGAAGTCTGAACGTAGAGGAAGTAATGGATTGGATAAAGTGCTTAGATTAGTACTTTGATTATGAAGAGATTGAAGGGATGAAGATGGTGAAATTTTCAGTCACTAGATTGAAGGTTCATGCGGCTATTTGGTGGGGCGAGGTACAGACATCAAGAATGAGGAAAGGGAAATCCAAGATCAAGCAATGGGACAAAATGGTAAGGAAAATGAAAGCCAAGTTTTTGACTAAAGACTAACATTTGAATCTTTTTAAGAAATTTAAAAATTTAAAGCAAAAAGAGATGTCCGTTAAGGAGTATACAGAAGAATTTTATAGATTAAGCATTAGGTCTGGACATGTTGAAGATGACATAGAAGAAGTAGCTATATATATTAATGGATTAAAGTATGAGATACAAGATGAGATTAGCTTATTAAGTTTGAAAACGATTGAGGATGCCTATCAAGCAAGCTTGAAGGCAGAGGAGTAGATCTTGAGGAAGTAGAGTCAAAGAAACAGAAGAAGAAGCTCGGTGAGAGGTAGAGGAGCTAGCAGATACAGAGGACCACAACATCAACATGAAGTAGGAAGTTCGAGTAGCAGATCACCACAAAGGGGTGAAGCTAACAGAGGAAGATTCAGGCCCAAAGGAAGAGGGCGAGGAAGAGATGTTCAGTGCTATACCTATGGAGAGTGGGGACATATGTCATGGGACTATCCTCATAATAAACCAGTGAGTGAGAGGAATTCAAATGTTGCTGAGGCAAAGCAAGAACCACCTTGAATTGTGGAGAAAGAAGAATCCCTTGAAGAAGGTGAATCACGATTATTAAGAAGAAATTTGCTTAGAGCAAAGAAGGAGACTAGAGAACCTGTGCAGAGGAAAACCTTCTTCAGAATCACCAGTAAATCAAAAGGCAAGTGTTGTAAGGTAATCATAGAGAGTGGAGGCACTGAAAATATTGTGTCCACAGAGATGGTGGATAAGCTTGGTTTAGCGAAGACAGTACATCCTGCACCCTACATAGTGTCTTGGTTGCAGAAGGGCCATCAAGTCATTGTGACATAATAGTGCAATGTTGAGATGCAAATAGGTTCATATAAAGATATGATTTTATGTGATGAAATGCCCATGGACGTATGTCATATATTATTGGGGAGAAGAAACACCTATACCATAGAGAAATATGGAATGAAGCAAAAGTTGTTGCCATTGAAGGATGATGCTGATAAAGGAATGCCTGGAATAGCATTATGTTGATAAGCGAGAAAGAATTGCTACAGGAGGTAGTGGAAAGTGAGGAGCTGCATTTTACTATCGTGGGAATGCCAAAGGTAATCTTAACCTCCGCAAATTTGGATGATCTTCCTGAAGGAGTTAAAGTTTTATTGGATGAATTTGCTGATATCATTGTGGATGAATTACTGGATACCTTACCACTGATTAGAAGTATTATCCATCACATCAATTTAATACAAGGGGCAAGCTTAGCAAATAAAGTTGCTTATAGGCTAACTCCTCAGGAAAACACAGAGGTTGTAAGGAAAGTACAACAGCTGATGGAGAAGGGGCTAATTAGAGAAAGTATGAGCCTATGTGTTGTACCGACAGTACTCAGTCTGAAGAAAGGAGGAGAATGGCACATGTGCATAGATTCCAGAGCTATCAACAAGATCACGATAAGGTACAGATTTCCATTTCCACGCATGGAAGATTTAATGGACTGTTTAAGTGGATCCAAATACTTTACTAAGATATATTTGAATAGTGGGTATCATCAGATAAGGATTCAGGAAGGCGATGAATGGAAAACTACCTTCAAAAAAAATAGTGGACTGTATGAGTGGTTAGTAATGCCTTTTGGGCTCACTAATGCACCCAACATGTTCATGAGGCTAATGAACGGAGTCTTGAAGGAGTATGCAGGTAAATATGTCATAGTTTACCTTGATGATATTCTAATTTTTAGCAAAAGTAAAGAGGAGAATTTAGAACATCTTAAGTTAGTCTTGAGAACTCTGCAGAAAGAGAAACTACTAATAAATTTAAAGAAGTGTAGTTTCATGAAGGAAGAGTTGGTGTACTTGGGATTTTTAGTTTCTAAAGAAGGCTTGAAGATGGATCTGGAGAAGGTTCAAGAAATTTGGAACTGGCCTACTCCCAGAAGTATGTTTGAGGTAAGAAGCTTCCATGGACTTGCAAGTTTTTACAGAAAGTTTATAAGAGGTTTTATTCAAGTTTGTGCACCGATCCTTGAGACAACTGAGGAGATCAATCAGCCATTTCGATGGACAGAAGCAGCAGAAAGAAACTTTAATTTTCTGAAGAAGAAGATAACAGAGGAGCCAATTTTAGCATTTCCTAATTTTGAGAAAGTCTTTCAAGTAGAAATAGATGCAAGTGGGGTAGACGTTGGTGCAGTTCTAAGTGAAGAGAAAATGCCAATAGCATATTTCAGTGAGAAACTGAATGATGCAAAGAAGAAATATTATTCGTATGACAAGGAGTTTTATGATATTGTGCAGGATTTGAAAAAGTGGAGACACTACTTGCTGCCAAAAGAATTCATTTTATATTCATACCACCATGCCTTACAATTTATTAATAACCACCCGAAGTTGAATTAGAAGCATGCCAAGTGGGTGAAATTTCTACAAAGTTTTACTTTTGTAATAAAGAATAAGAGTGGTAAGTCTAATAAAGTAGCAAATGCATTGAGCAAGGTAAGTTTTATTATAAAAGAGTTCAAAGTGGGTGTTGTAGGTTTTGAGGAAATGATAGAAATATACAAGGATGATGAAGATTTTAGAGATATCTACACAACAATTCAGAATCTAGTGAGCCATAACAGAAGTTAGTGGATGGACTACCTCATTCAAGGAGGCCTATTATTTTAAAACAATAAGTTATGTATTCCCAAATTTTCCATGAGGGAAAACGTAATCAAGGAAAAACATAGTGGAGGGTTATCTAGTCATTTTGGACAAGATAAAACCTTCGCTCAGGTGAATGCTTTTTATTATTGGCCGAAAATGCAAAGTGATATTAAAAAGTTTGTTGAGAAATGCATGGTATGTTAGTATGCCAAAGTAAGGAGTCATAATGCAGGACCATATCAGCCATTGCCAATACCAGATTGACCACGGGATGTATTCAACATGGACTTTGTTCTGGGATTGCCAAAAACCCAGAGGAGAAATGATTCTATTTATGTTGTAATAGATAGGTTTTCTAAAATGGCACATTTCATAGCATGTAGGAAAACTAGCGATGCAACACACATAACCAATTTATTATTTTCAGAGATTGTGAGATTACATGGGTTATCTATAAGCATTGTATCTGACTGTGATACCAAGTTTGTAGGGCATTTTTGGAGGACGCTTTCAAAGAAACTGGGAACTAATCTTAGTTTTAGCTCAGCGTACCATCCTCAAACAGATGGAAATACTGAAATAGTGAACTGGAGCTTGGGGAATATATTAAGGAGTCTAGTATATCAAAATCCCAAACAGTGGGATTTGGCATTAGCTCAAGCTGAGTTCACTTACAATGATACACCAAACCGAAACATTGGAATGAGCCCATTTCAGGTTGTCTTTGGAATGCATCCAAGAGGCATATATGAGCTAAGAAATTTTGGAAAGCAGGAAACTAGGAGCGCAAGTGTTGATATTTTGTAGAATAGATGCAGAGATTGCAGGAAGAAGTCAAGGAAAAATTGTAGGAAAGTAGAAGCAAATACAAGTAGAGGGCAGATCTAAAAAGAAGAGAAAAGGAGTTCCAAGTAGGAGATTTAGTAATGCCATATTTGAGGAAAGAGAGATTTCCTACTAAAACTTGTAACAAGTTGAAAATGAAGAAGATAGGACCTTGTAAAATTAAAAGGAAATTTTCAGCCAATGCATATGAGATTGAGTTACCAGAAGGGATTAGCATATCCCCCATTTTTAATGTTGCAGACTTATATCCATTCAGAGAGGCAGAGACAGAGTTGCAGAAAGAACCTATAGGTGATTAAGTTCAAATCGTGAACTCGGAGGAATAGGTACCAAAAGCATTCAATGATGAAGTTGAAGCTATCTTGGATCAAAGAGTATCTAAGAAAACAAGAGGGTAGACTTATTTCCAGTATTTAGTAAAATGGAAAGAGAAGCCAGTGGAAGATTCTAGCTGATTGACAGCAGCAGAACTAAAGAAATATGGAGTAAGTCCTGAAAGCTTGAAGGAAAAGTATTTTCTTCCCCGCGAGTCTAATGTAGGAGCATCAGGATTAGCCAACAATGTGAAAACTTGTTCACATGTTGTGGCTAAACAGGTTGAAATTCATTGACTGATGGGTCAAACACGGTTTTTTCTGAGAGGGTTGGATCTCTAGAGCAATTTTTTATAATTCATTATTGTAATAAGTTAGAGATTATCTTATTTTAGATTCAGAGATAGGGATTGTTAGCATAGAGCTAGGAATCAGAAGATTGCTATTAGATCTATTAAAAATAGAGATTTGTTGCTAGATATTGTTAGAGTGTTTATCGAGTGATAAAAACAAAAGAAAATGTAATGAGCAAGAGGAGATAGGATTGTTGAGCGTGGAGAGAGCATAGAATGTGTGTGGATTGCATTTATTTTGAAGATAGAGGTCATTATTTGTGTATGTGGCCTCTAGCCAAGACTCTGTAATGTATTTATGGTGAATAAAACAGTATTGCATGTATTATCATTTGAACAGCCCATGGAGGCTTTGAACGTTGATTTCCTTTCTTTATATTTAAATACTTTGATTCTAGTCTTGTGCTTTTATATTTCATGGTGAAAATCCTTGCATTTAAGACAGACTTGGTGTAGTTTGGGTTCGCAAGTGGAAATCCCATTTACGTAGGGAATTAATGCAAAAAACTTAGTCAATTCAGCTAACCAAACGTGAAATAATATAAAGGTTGATTTTGGGACTTATTGGGTCCAATAATTCATATATATATTGCATCGCTCAAACCATTTGGCAAGTGGCAAGTCCTATCCCCAACCATTGGTGATATGTGATCACCGACATATCGAATCGACATTTCAGAGCAGGAGTAATAAGCTGTAAAGTGATACATTGTGATTGCTGATAGCGATACATGATATCGCATCGGATATCTATCCAAGAGAAAGCACCAATACTGCAAGCCTTCCAACTACCGATTGCAATAGGGTGACTTCATCTGGACCATTAGATGTCATAGTTCCATATCAATGGTCAACAACCCTTGGTGCCTTGAATTCTGTGTACGATAGGCATGCCAATACAAATGGTAAAGATTAATGTTTTTGTGGGTTTTTCCAATGTATTTCGAAAAAGGGCCGAATATCGGGTTATAGTGTAAAAGGGGATCACGGGGTGATTGTGGGTCATATTGATCCAAAACTCTTTTATTATTGCACCATTATTTCTGTCTGCACCACTTTTGTATAATTATAGTAGGCATACTTGTTGTTATTTGTTTTCTTGCAACTAGTGTAGATTTACAATTTGTTCTTTGTGTTTTTGAAATTTCTGAGTATTGCCTATAGCCTATAGAGCATTAGTGGTGTCTGTCCAACCTAGTTTCCCTTCAGTTGCATCAGATCAACCAAAGAAGAATACATTGGATGATGCACACATACTTCTGAGCCCTCTTAAGTATGTAGGAACACTAGTTTGATAATTAAAGTTGAGACACTCAGGAGTTTCAACATTATTGTTGTAATATTGAGGGTCATCACATATCTACTTCCATCCTTACTATTCTGCATATACGCTTTAGTTACTATAAAAAATACATTTTGGTGTTGAACTTATAAAATTTCATGATAATGTATGTTCTATATTCAATACCTTCTTTTCTCAAATTTTCTCTACCTTCAGGTTTAAAGAGATTTGCAGTTGTCTACATCACTCAAAAATCACTGGAAGGAGGCTGGTATGTTTCTTTAGAAAGTTGTAAATTGTCCAATCATTCATGTATACTTCTAAGAATTGATGGATGTAATCCCTGAAGGCAGTTATGACAATCCATGAGAAAACAAAAGGTGCACTCTTCAAACTGAATGGCATGACATGATATGTGTAAGACCCCCATTATGTGGTGAATGTTATTTTCTTCTTATCTTCTTCCACTATGCGAAGTTGATGGTATCCTGAGAATCCATCGGTGAAAGAGTATACTTCATTCCCAACAATGTTATCTAGGACCTCATCACCAAAGGGTGTTAGAAATGGGTTATGTACAAATGCATTATTTAGGCTATTGCAATCTATGCAGACCTTGATTTTGTGGCATCCTTCTTATTTTGTATTACAATTAGGCTGATCCATGCTTCATCTAATGGGGATATAAGTCTCGCTTCTAACATATTATCAATATCTCTCTTGACCTTCTGTTTTACTCTTGGGTTGAGCCCGTATGGTTTATTTTTTACTGGTCGTGCATTTGGCTTCAACATAATCTTAATTTCCCCAATTTCCCCTTTATTCCTTTCAATTCAGCGATCGAGGCTGGGAATAAGTCTTCATACTCGCACAAAAAATAAAAAAATTCTTTAGTTTTTTTTCTCATCCCAATAATCCCCAATGGATGCCATCTTAGATTTCTCTTTTGAGCCAATGTTGTGCTTCTGCAACTTTACTGGGAGAAAATTGTAGCCATCCATTAGATGTTCCTATGGAATATCTCGTTCTCCTTTAGTTTATTGAAATTCCAGGTATCTGACTCATTCCAAATCATCCTCCTCTGGATCTGCGTTAACATTTCCGCAAGGCATGAATTTCGAATACCCTGCTTCATATAAATATTTTAGGAACTTCTCATTAATGCACCCTTTCCAAAACTATCCTAGAGTAAATAGGATCCTTTTAATGGCATGTGGGGCTTCAAATAGTCGTCAATCATTATCCCTGAATGAGAAATTGATACTGAATTGTTTAGCCATAACGTCCCAATCTTCGGTTTGTTTTCGAAGTTCCTCTTGTATATACCATTCTTAGGAAACTGTACCCAAGGTAATTATGAAAATTTGTAACCAAAATTCCTTTGTGACTCACTCTTTTCTCCATCTCTTTGTGCAGTCCTCTAGATGTTTCCCGAAACTAGAGTCCCCCCATACTTCACCATCTCCCGTGGGCGGTCTCGTTCTTGTTTAAACATTTCCCTCATGTCCCACTTGATTTTATCAGTCACAAATGGTGTTGTGATGTTCTCCCCACCATCTTTCTGGGGTGTCCTGAAATGCATTGTCCAATAATGGGATGTTGTGGCTCTCCCTTGTAGTTATATCAACCTTATTCAAAAAATCATCTACTAATTCTATACCATGGAAGGTTGGGTAATTACTTACCTCAGTTCCAATCCAGTAAACTCAAAATATATTGGCACAACGTTTGGTATCAACCTCGTATCCTCCTTATTGCCAAACATCCCAAGCATCTTCCGAACCAACTTTTGAGCTCTATATGCTTCTCCAACTGACTGATCCTCCTGTCGTGGGATTGATGAAGTCTTCTCTTTTTCTTTCAATTAGCCTATACAAGTGATATAACATTCCAGGCTCATCTCGATCATCTACAGGCCCTTCTACTTCAAAAATCATCAACTCGTTTTAAGGTCGATGATGGCATAGTTCTCATATGCCCAGTCGATACCAAGGAGTGCTACATAAGGGTCATTATCACCCATTATATCTATTACTTCAAATTAGACATGAATTTTTACCCCTACTACATCTATCTCGACAACTTCTAGCCTTCTGATGGGTAAGATTTAGTATTGGTTTGCCATCCATAGTTGAATTGGTGAATACTCCAGTTGCGGCTTCCTTAGTGCTTCCCATGTTTTTCGAGGCAGGATATTAACATCTGATCCTAGATCTAGCATTATATCTTTAATATGAAACCCTATAGCTTGAGCATCAATCTAGAATTCCCTACTATTCCTTTTCTTATTCCTCTAAATCCTCTTTGTATGTCTTTCAAGCAGATTTTTTCATATTTCTTCTTCTCTCAATTCTTCTTCTAGTAATAATGCTTTTAGATTCCTAAGGAACTACCCTAGCATATGTTCATTATCAAATATTTGTAGGAATAGCCTAAACCATTCTTCAATTGGTCGAGAACTTTCAGTTGTGCCTGAGTCCTGCACCTTGTACTTTTTAGCTTCCGTTAAGTTATCAAACAACTTGGCTTCTTCCCGATAATATTGCTTCTATTGTGTGGGATTGTATGAGCACTTCATGGATGCCACCCAAACAATTGAGGGTTGGTCTTTCACTCCATAACCATCCCCTATCTTCTTACCCCCTCTAGTAACTATGTTTACATTGGTTGGTGTGATAATGTCAATAGTCTGTGGTTCTATGTTGATCAAGTTAGTTCCCCGCTGCCTGGTGCTTTCTTCCCATGTTGAAATTAGCTCGGGAAAATCTTCTATGGCATGTGAATTGACCCGAAAATACGAGCTCTACGACCTTCTTGGGAGTGGGCAGTCTCTGGCAACATGTCCCTCTTGATCGCAGTTGTAGCACCTCACGGGTCCTCTATCCTCTGTTCTTCCTCCTCTCCTACCTCCTCCCTCTCCTCGCCAACCAGTTTCATTAATTCTGAATGTTGACCAGTCTAGTCATTTTGCTAAGGCGTCTAACACTCGACACTAGTTGGTATGGTGATTCATTGATGCACACAACTCACAATAATTTTTGTTGGGCACATTGGAGTAATTCTACAATATTGGACATAGTCATAGAAAATGTCCATAGATTCTATAGACTTCATAGTAGACTTGTGAATTTCAGTACAAGAATGGTCCTTGCGATCCTAATGCTGCAACACCTATTGTTGGTGGGGCCCCTCATGATTTTTCAAGGTCTGCTGAACTACTTGTGCCTTGCAATCTTGGGACTTTAGTTGCTACATGGCCCTCTATCAGGCAGTGTATGCACCGTACATTGGGTCTGTTAACACCCAGGTTGTTCCCTATGACTCCCAAGGGAATACGGTCGGGGTAACCACTAACCAGTCTTTGGACTACAGCTTCTAGCCCAGCTGTAATCAAAGAGGGCTCTCTCTGTAAGGTTT
>APFE031239574.1:294183-310321 GCA_000404065.3 Pinus taeda | reverse complement strand
CTCTCTTTCACATCTGAGGGTATTTGGATGTGATGCATATGTACATGTTCCAAAGGAGAAATGAACCAAGTTGGATAGTAAATCTGAAAAGTGCATCTTTATTGGGTATAAGGATGGTTTAAAGGGTTATAAGCTTTGGAACCCAGTCACACGGAAGGTTGTGTACAACCGAGATGTGGTGTTTAGAGAGGTGAAAGATGTTATTAAACATGAAGTCCAACAAAAGGAACCTGAGAAGATAGAGTTTGAGCTAAAGGAGGAAGAATTAGATTCTACAGCAGAGGAGGAATCAGAAGATGAAGAGCCACAAACTTCGGCTGTGAGAAGATCAATTCGAGAAAGAAGGTAGCCTGAAAGGTATAGTCCATCTGCTTTCTGTTCAAATTTTGCTTTATGTATTACTGATGATGATCCCAGAACTGTGAAGGAAGCAGTAGATTTAGAGGATGGAGAACTCTGGAAAGAGGCCATAGTTGATGAAATGGCATCTTTGCACAAAAATGAGGCTTGGGATCTGGTGGAGTTGTCGGATGGAAGGAAACCCATTGGTAACAAATGGGTGTTCAAGAAGAAGACAAATGCAGAAGGAAAGGTGGAGAACTACAAAGCTTGTTTGGTAGAAAAGGTTATTCCCAAGTACTAGAAATTGATTTTGGTGATATTTTTTCTCCTGTTACAAAGGTAACTTCTATTAGATTACTTTTATCTATTGCTACTCCTTTTGATTTTGGGGTAGAACAGAGGGATGTGAAGACAACATTTCTTCACGGGGATTTAGAAGAGGAAATCTACATGAAGCAACCTGAAGGCTTTACGGTGAAGGGTAAGAAAGAACTAGTTTGCAAGTTAAAGAAGTCTTTGTATGGGTTAAAATAGTCACTAATGATGTGGTATTAGAAATTTGGTACATTTATACGGGGACTTGGCTTCACCAGAAGCAAAGCATATGACTGTGTGTTTTTTAAATTAATTGGTGACCGTGTTATTTATCTGGTCTTGTATGTGGATGATATGTTTTTGGTTGGATATGACAAAGAAATTATCTAGGATTTGAAGACCCAATTGTCCTCCAAATTCGACATGAAAGATCTTGGTGCTGCAAACTATATTTTGGGCATGGAAATTAAAAGAGATCGGGCAAAGAGGAAGCTCTGGTTAAACTAGAGGAAGTATGTCAAGACAATACTCTAGAGGTTTAATATGCAGGATAGTAAACCGGTGAAGGTTCCTATTCCTATAGGTGTGAAGTTGACCTAGATTTAAATAGGAACACAACAAATTACAGAGATAACCATAAACACAGAGATGCAGCGGAAATAATACTTCATCAATGTAAAATAATGAAATATGCTTACAAACAAAAATGGAAATAAACCAGCTAGGGCAATGGTAGCTTATCTCTAAGAAGAGATGTGGTAGCTACATGCCTCTCAACTATGTTACAATGAGGCTCGAAGGCCTATTTATTGTTGAGAAACAATGGAAAACCCTTAACATCCCAAAACCTAACCCTAGAAGATGAAATGCCAAATTGTGTTCCTCATTTTGGGTAAGTTGGTACATCAACTTCCTGGGGTCGTAACTTTGGCACCCAATATTCATTTGGCACGTACAATAGCTCGTTAGAAATATCTGTCCGAGCACTACAACTTTGGAAAGAGAAATATGGGTCCATGGACCTAGATTTCCCAAAAAAACATTGTTTAGGGCCTCAAAACGGCTGCGAAAGTTTAGGACCTGAAAAACTGCTAAAAACAGAAAATTGTGCTATAATTTATGAAACTGAAAAATTTAAAGAGACAGTTGTGGGGCTCCAAGTGGGATAGGTGGGTGGCCACCAACATTCACCTAGATCATTCCTCCCCCCTTAGGAAGCAATGGTCCCTGGTCCTCCATTGAGTTCCTCCATCTGCTGAACTTGGTCCCTGGTGAGTTGTTCTACAATCTCGGATGTGTCCAGTAATGGTGGGAAGCATGGTCGAGGGTGGTACACATTGAACACTCGGTGCAAGTGAAGGAATGGAGGAATGTTGTGCTCCAAGGCATTGTTTCCCAAAACCTTGGTAATGTTGTAAGGACCATGTCGGAGTGCTCTGAGCTTCTGATGGGTTCTGGTAAGGCGTTCTTTCTATCGATGTAACCAGACTTTGTTGCCCACCTGAAGCTTGTGTGGTACCCATGTGGGTGAGGAGAAGTTTCTCCTATTTGCTTTCATGACCGTATCCATTTGCTGTTGCTACTGTATGGAGGAACCCTTCGTGGGGGTCATGGATGTAGCGATGATCTTCCCCTTACTTTGGGAGCGAACGAGACAGAAAATGAATTTCCTAGTCTGGGAGATGAGCTTGTTGCCTTTCTTAGTAATGATCAAATAGGTGGTAGTAGGTGGGGCTACCTCTAGTATCCTGTATAATGAATTATCCAAAGTGATAATAACAACACGAGGCCTTGACTCATACACAACATGTCGCCTTCGCAAGTATGGCTAGCCTAATAATACATAACAAACATCCAGAGGTGTAACATCACACAATACCTCATCTATGAAGGGTTTGATGCTGCAGGGAAGGCGACACTATTGGTGAACTCGAAGATCTCGTCCTTGGTGAAGCCACTTGATACTATACAGTTGTGGGTGTGGTGTAGTCGGTAGGCGTAAGCACTTCACGACCTCTACTGAAATGAGGTTCTTTTGGCTCCCACTGTCAACAATGAATTGCAGTGGCAAACCCTCCACCCACATTTGTGAGTGGAAAAGTCACTCCCCCTCCTCTGGATCTTGGTGGTGGCAACAGTGGCGCTGGGCTCCGCATAAATGATATTATTCCCTTTGTCATCCCCCTTGTTTGGTTCTGACCCAGGGTCAGAACATGCATCTGATTCGGAAGCCTTCAACTCAGCCACCAACGATTGCTTGATCCGACACTCACTTGTGTTGTGAGTGGGGCTCTTATGGAACTCACACCACTTTCCTGTGTCCTTCTTTGACTTCGTGGTGTTATTATTTTCTTGTGGCTTCGATGGTTTGTCTTGGGTTGCCTCATCTTGGCTTTGTCCTTTGTTCTGCGATCTAGGGAAGCCTTTCCCTTGCTTTAGATTTGTAGATCCAAAGTCCTACTTCTTCTGTTTAAACTTCTACTCAATTTTGACAGTGTATCGGTATGCCATGCCGAGCAAGGAGATGTTCAGGAACTCCATCTCTTCCTAGACGTACCTATGTAGGAAGCCGCAATATTTGAGTACTATATGTAGCTCAGAATATTTGATATCCAACTATGTGCGAAAGGTATGAAAAATGTTGGTGAACTCTGACACATCTTGGTCCCTTCCCTACTGTAGCGTGGTCCACTTTATGTATTGCCCTCCTAGCTTTTGACAGGGTAATACTGCTCCCTAATGGCATCTCGAAATGAATCCCAAGTGGGCACAACTAAAAATAGTGAGCCCTTACTTTCATCCTTCTGCTCGCAGTAGGTTCCCCACCTGTCCTTGACGTGGGGGCTACTTCGAGGAGAGAGAAAATAATATTTTCCTGACTGGAAAAATCGTGAACAAAAAAATACCCATCTAGCAAATTTAACCATTTATCTACGACATCTGTGTTTATTTGACCCTTGAAGATGGGGATTTCAAAATTAACTTGTACCTTAAAGGGCATGCTGTTTCTAGAGTAGCTGTTGGAAGCTGATGTGTCGCCTCTGGGTAGCTGCTAAAGGATTTGGGCAAAGTTGTCCATCATCATGTTTCGTTGTCGCTCGAGTGTTTCTTTGAGCAAGATTTTGATAGGATCTCCTGCCCCCTCATCTTTCTTTTCATCTGCCATTGGAGGTCATCAGGATTTGTGAGGCTGTTCTTGCAAAGGTTCAACCAGTTCAAGCCCTAATTCCTTATATCCCGACCTCGTTGCGGACATGTAAATAAAAACAGAGAAAAAGTAGACTACTCTGATACCACTGATTTGGATTTAAATAGGAACAGAACAAATTACAGAGATAACCATAAACACCAAGATGCAGTGGAAATAATACCTCATTTCATTAATCTAAAATACTAAAATATGCTTATAAACAGAAATGGAAATAAACCAGCTAGGGTGATGGGAACTTATCTCTGGGAAGATATGTGGTAGCTACATGCCTCTCAACTGTGTTACAATGAGGCTCAAACTCCTATTTATTGTTGAGAAACAATAGAAAACCCTTAACATTCCAAAACCTAACCCGAGAAGATGAAATGCCAAATTGTGGGCCTCGTTTTGGGTAAGTTGGTACATCAACTTCTCGGGGTCGTAACTTTCGCACCCGATCTTTGTTTGACGCATACAATAGCTCATTAGAAAGACCTATCCAAGAACAACAACTTTGGGAAGAGCAACATTGGTCCGTGGACCCATATTTCCCAAAAACGTTGTTTAGGGTCTCAAAATGGCTCCAGAAGTTAAGGACCTGAAAAGCTTCCAACAATAGTAAACTGTGCTACAATTTATGAAAATGAAAATTGAAAGAGACAGTTGTGGGCGTCTAAGTGGGATAGGTGGGTGGCCACCAACATCCACCTGGATTAGAAGTTATCTATTTAACAGTGTCCCAAGACACAAGAAGAGGAAGAGGACATGTCCCGTGTTCCATATGCAAGTGTAGTCGGTAGCCTAATATATGCAATGGTCTGTACTAGACTAGACATTGCACATGCAGTGGGAGTATTGAGCAGGTTTATGTCAAAATAAGGGAAGGAGAACTGGATAGTAGTGAAGCAAGTTTTTAAGTATTTGCGTGGCACTAGTGATTATGGTTTGTGCTACCAAGGTAGACCAAAATTGGACAGAGTGTTGGATATTCATGGCTTTGTTGATGCAGATTGGGCTGGAGATCTGGATCAGAGAAGATCTACAAGTGGGTATGTGTTTAACATATTTGGAGGTGCAGTCAGTTGGATGAGTAAGAAACAATTTGTAGTGGCACTGTCAACTATAGAGGTAGAATACATGCCGGCCACTCATGCAAGCAAGGAAGCAATTTGGTTGCAGAGATTGTGTTCAAGTATGGGGTTAGTACAGGGGGCCATAAGGATAGACTGTGATAGCCAAAGTGTAATTTTCTTGGAAAATAACCTTGTATATCATTCAAAGACAAAGCGCATTGATGTTCAGTATCACTTTGTGAGGGATATGATAGAAGACAAAAAGGTGTTGCTGGTAAAGGTGGACACTTTGAAGAATACTGCAGATGCATTGACAAAATATGTGAGCTCTGAGAAATTCTCTTGGTGTAGAGAAACAATGGGCATTTCAGGGCTGGGAAAATGACTAAGCTCTCTTGTGGCCCCCTGTGGAAAGAAAACAACAAGTGGGAGAATGTTGGGTTGTGTTATATTCTTTCCAAGTAGTTAATAGGGGGTTTGAAGGGCACTTGTAACCCCACTTTATTGGGTCTGGGGCAGCGCCCCGGAAAATTTTGGTTTTGGATCCTATGTTAGGTTGGGCGGACCCACCTATGGTTTTGTGCATGATTTTCGCACATGTTTTTTGGATGCGATGGTTTTCGGTCTATGGTATTGGACACGATGGTTTTTGGTCCATGGTATTAGATGCTTTGGCATGTATAAATATGTATTGTAACATTGAAAGGAACATAATGAAAAATCAAGCTGGTAGTCCCGATTTTGGGATCCAGTGGGAAAAGCTCTGTGTATATGTGTTTTATGTGTTATGCTCTTGCATTTTTTATTTTTCTGTGTTTTAGAATTCATATGCAGGTAATTTATGTATGAGGTTAAAACCTACATGAATCAGATAAGGTACTTCAAGATATGCATGATGGACCCGTTGGGGGTCACTTTGTAGGAAATACCACTGCACACAAGGTTATGCGAGTCGATTTTTATTGGCCCACATTATTTAAGGATGAACATTCTTAGGCCTGCAAGTGCCCGGTCTGTCAGTGATGCATCGGCATAACACGAAGGTTATCAACCCCTCTGCACCCTATTGTAGTGACTGAACCATTCCAATAGTGGGGCCTGGACATCGTTGGGGAAATTTTCCCTCATTCGTTAAAACAACATCGCTATATCCTAACAACAACTGACTGCTTTGCGTGGTGGACAGAAGCAGTTCCTCTCAAACAGGTGAACGACCAGGAGGTCATCAACTTCCTACAGCAGAATATCATCTCACGCTTCAGCATTTCGGTATCACTTGTTTTTATAATGCAACTTATTTTTTGTCTTTAAAACTCTATGAATTTGCATTACAAAATGGTATTGTGTTAAAGCATTCATCGAATTACTATCCATAAGGAAACAGTCTAGCAGAGTCTACGAATAAAAACCTCATCCGTATAATCAAGAAGACCTTTTTCTCTAAGCAGCGTAACTAGCATACCGCCCCGATGAATGCACTTTGGGCTAACCGTGTAACACTTAAACCCTCTTTGAATACCTCACTGTACTTCCTGGTTTACGGTAAAGAAGCCATCCTCCCGCCAAATATCTACTTGCTTGCACTTCAGCTCTCCCAAGAGTCCCAAGGCAAGCCTTGCCAGCTAGTTTGACGTAGGATGGGTGCTATCCATAAGCTTCAGGAAGAAAGGATGAAAGAAAAAGAAAAATTCACACTCCACCAAAACTGTATCAAGAGGTGGTTCGATAATAAGTATGCAGGGAAAGATAGCTTCGATGTGGGTGACTTAGTTCTGAAATGGGATAAACCCGATGAAGACAAAGGAAAACATACGAAGTTCCAGTCCCTATGGATTGGCCCATACACAATCCATGAGAAGCTTAGCCCACACACGTATCATTTGCTATCACTTGACAGGAGGATTGACAACCTTCTTGTCAATGGCCAAGATCTCAAGCATTATTTTTAGTAGGTTGGGTCGCGCCCATGCCATGTACATAGTCTGCTTGCTACTTGTTTTTTTTAATTTTTTTGTTTTGCTTATTATCTTTGTTTTTGCTTGTTTGATTCTACTTATTATTTTTTTTTACATTTGTTTTGTTTGATTGATATATTACTATTTTTGTTTCTGGAAATAAGTGTTTCCGACTACTACGTTTCGACTTTTGAATAGAGTATGTTGTTGAAATTGGAAGAAACTTGTGACACTGCAACACTTGGCCAGTCTAATGTCCGCCTTCTCCTTGCTTGGTTGTAACCTTCGACCAATAAAGTCTTGACGAAAAATATGAACTGTCTGCAAGGGAAATTTTTGTCCAACCGTGAACCTGTGTCCACACTGGGAAGCCCCATGCTTATACTCAACCTTCTGCTCTGTGTGTTAAAGCTCATCCAACTAGTAGAATCGGAGAAGAGGAAAATCTAAATGAGCAAACCTATTTCAGAGGTCTTACATGCTTCCCTAAAGGAACAACTTCTTCTGTTTTCAATAAGTCAGGATCCCTCTTCCGCCCCAAAAATAAATAAGTGCCTATGCACAGTCCTCTTGAAAAACACAAAGGAAAAAGAAGAGAAAGGATTCCTGCGCAGAGAGGTGAAGCATGCAACTCCACCGAGGTACTAACCAGGCTATCTAGTAGTGGAGCAATGTGTGTGTTCCTGCGTGACTCCGTCGAGGTATTGTCCAGGCCTACTGGCAGCGGAGTAACACCAAAGATGAAAACTTATACTCTGGAAATCTTCAACTCGTGAGCTAAACTACCGTTCCTAGATTTGAAACACTGAGATCTAAGCTGAAATTTTGATTGTGTTTCACTGAGTTGGCAAAGGGTGAAACACATATGTCCATGGGGTAAGTGGGGAAAATGAAGTAACCCACACAACGATTCAATACTCCCCGAAAGGCCAAGGCCCTGTGCTAGAAATGAACCGAAACAAAGAAGCTGGAGTTCTACCAGTGTGTTGCCAAGTGTTGTAGCGGCTACAACCATCCTCCAAATTTTTTGCCTCTACCAATTTCTAGCCTCCCTTGAAGAGTTTCACTTGATGACTACACACACTCGGGTTCAATCCATGAGCTTGTGTGAGTCTTTACATCTACCTTGCTTATTCATTGCATTCAATATTCTGCATGATGATGTCCAAGTCATGCTTGCGACCATGTTCTGGTCATGCTCAAAGTCCTCGCTTCGTATGTGCTTATTTTGTTCACTATGAAAGCATATGTCGCACTCACACACGAAGTCACACTCATTGTCGCGCAAGCGTCATCTCGATCAATGTATGCTTGATCACAAGTGTTGCACTTGTCACTTGCACCGTCGGTCAGTCATGTTGAACATGTGTGTCTGGATGGTTTGGGTCGTTTCGTCATAGATTCATGTGAGTGTGTGTTTGTATGATCACTTATGCATCTTTCAATCTTTCACACACTTTATCATTTTTTATGAAATTCTAACAACTAGACTCCCCTCTCATAGCCCAACCCTCATCCTGCTTTCAACTCGATCGACTATTAACCAAAACAACGTAGAAGCACCAAGCTAGTCTTTTCAAGCTGTGTTGCCCACAAGCAATCAAATCAACTTCCATGTCGACCACCCAGACAGTCAGACCCGACAGTCACCCTGGGACTAAGTCCCTTCAAAAATTGCGTAGAGGCCACTGACTTCACTCACTCAATTGATTGAGGAAATTGCACGGAAAGGCCAGACGTACACCAAGTGCTTGTCCTCGTCTCCTTCAGAAAATTGTGTATTTTTCCCAGTTAGTCATCTCGACAGTCGGACGACTGTTCATCCCAAAAATTGCACAGTTTTCATGAGCAGGCCTTCCACTGCCATTCCATCAGCTCAGCTCAAAAATTGCGCAGAGATGATCAGCAAGCCGGCCTCCAGGCCCCAGTGCAGTTTTCCTTGCCAGCAGCCCCTAGCATCAGACTGCCAATTCCCTCCAAGAATTGCGCAGTTTTTTCTCCGGTGACTCCAGCAGCCAACTGGCAGTTCCCTCTAGGAAACGTACAGTTTTGGCTGCAAGTGACCCCAACATCCAACTAGTAATTCCCTCTGGGAATTGCACAGTTTTGGTTGCCAGTCTCCCGGGGAGTTCCCCAAAAAAACTGTGCAATCCCTACCTGCTGACCCTTCATGCAAACTGACTCGTTCCTCCAGAAAATTGCGCAAATATGGCTGTCCAGCCCCTGCTTCTTGTTCGTTCTGAAAAATGCATAGAGCATGCCTACCTTACCTTCCAGAAACCCAGACTTCCCCTCCCAAAATTTGCACAATTTTGCCTCCCAGCCGAGCCAAACCTCGCAGACAATCACTATCGACTTAGATTGCCTGTCTCCATCACTCAGTGACTCTTGCACAATTTTCATCAGCAGTGCCCGGAGCCATCATCCTACTTCACAACTTTGCTACCTCTCCCAGTCACCTATATCCGAAGTGATCATGTGTCATGGTAGACTAGGAGGTTTTGGATTTGATGTTGTCTCGTCATGAGTGACTGCAGGTACATGTACATCAGCAAACATGGCAAGACGATGAACGTGATGAATGAAGGGAGCACATGCAGAAGGCCAGGCTCACCAACAGATGAACAAACAATGCATGCGAAACATACAAATGCGACAAACATGCACCTTTGCGAATAGATGAGTCTGTCAAGCCTTCCAACATGCAAGCAAGGAACAACATGTTAAATCTTCATCAAGTGAACCAAGGACCATCGAAGAATCCACACACTTGCCATGTGGAGGTGAAGCTATGATACACCATGAAGACATCCATTACCCAGTAGCACTGTAGCTTGACATGCACTCTAGTAGCAGCACGAATGTACTAGCACTATCATGTCAAGTCATGTCAAGTCACATCATGAATCATGTCACCCACATCTCCACTATGGTCTTGTTGTCAATCAATGTGATGTAATGTGGAAGTCCAAGAAACCCACTTGTTGAACAAAGAGTCATGTAAGTCGAAAGTTCATGGAAGTCAAACGGTCATGAGGGTAGTTGAACAACCAAAAGGGTCAATTTCAACCTTGGCTTTAAATACCCCCTCTTTTGTACATGTAAAGGACTTTTCACCTCAGCTCCTCCCACATAGCCAAGAGAGTCTGTAATATTTTCATTGAGATGTAAGTAGTGGCATCAACGCCCCGCACTCTGGGTTAGTGATGTATGGTGTAATGATGTGTCTTGGAACTTTTTCTTAATTCAGAAGCCTGCTAAAAAGCCAAAACGTTTTCACACATGTATTGTATCTATTGTAAGACTGATCTTTAACACTTGTAATGCATGTTTCTTTAACCTGTGTTCTACATCTGAACTGCTTCATTTGTTATAATGCATAATCTATTAATGGGAATGTGTTGTATATGTTGTTAATGTTGTCTCGCCTATGTAGATTGCTCCCTCAGACATCAGACAGACTGTTCCACTTGTTGTAACAACCATTACACTCGTTCGGACTGATCCATTGAGTGTTATACGTGTTATCTTACCTTGTATGTTTTGTCTACCGCATCCGTGTGGATTGCTCCTCCAGAAGCTGTGCATGTCCTATTGTGTTTTGTGTTCCTAAGAGTGCTAGGACTATTACCAATCGACCTGGAACTCACTCTCATCCTCTCCCTCGACAGTGAAAGAACCATTAACACAAGTGACACTTACGCTCACTAGGAACATGAACCTCACTTCTTGAAGACAAAGAAAACCACTCTCTTGTGCTAACAAGCAAGAGTTGAGGCAAATCTTTATGATAATGGAAACCGGGCCATCATACCAAATGGGACTCCTACACCAAACGATGCGAGGTCTAGTTGGGACTTCATATCGGGGAGATCCCCTGAATGTTGATGGGTCCAACACCGTCAACAGAGGGATATAACAAAAATAATACAATTCCACAACGTAATACCAATCACCAGGTATATGGGATGTCATAGGACAAAGAGAGGTATAGTGGTATAGCTAAGATATTGAAAATAGTATGGTGGTATAAGTGTGAGGGCTATAGAAACCACGTATGAAGATAATGTTGTATATGGAGGGGCTGTATGAACCGACTGTGCAGGAGTTAACGCAGAGCGAATTACCACAGTTTATATAAAAAAATTGCTACGACTGTTATAAAACTCATAACATTACGCACCATTTTGATACCATTCCACTGCGCCACCCTCCACTGTGGTATGGAGGCCTGCTGGAAGCACTTCTCATGACTTCTTTATGTGCATGGAGTTGGATGACAAAGGGCACTGCTCGCGGCTTCGGTTTTGTGGTCTTTGCGAACCCCTTTGTGGTCGGCAGAGTCTTGCTGGAGGCACAATGAAGACATAAACTGCGAGAAGTGTTGGACAGTGTAACACAAAGGTGTGTCTGAGTGCTGCCACATTGCGTAGGAGGAGAGAATCGAACTAAGGGCTAATGATATTGAAGTTGTGCTAGTTAGGGGAATAGGCAATAGTATTCAGGGAAGGCCAAGACTCTGGTAGAGAGGTGTGTCACAAAAAACATGAGGTTATAGAGAACTGACTGACTGCAAAAACACCGAGCCAAGTTGGAATAGTATGATGGAACTCATTGCTCATAGCCTCCCCTCGATGCATGAATTTTGATTGCCCTTTTTTTTTATCTCTTGATTGAGCACGACAAGAGCGTTAGGGTTATGAATAGTCATACAATCACCATAGACAATATTTTCTTCGAGAGCAACAAAGAAGCATTTTGGAGGTCGCCAAGATAAGGCTTAACAAAATGACAAAGAAACGACCACCAAAATACTATTCGAGTAGGCGCCAAAACTATGAGAGGTAAATAAATGCAATGCAGGAAAGACTAACACTAAAGGAAGAGTGCAAATACATGTAGAGGATTCCTAAATGCAAATGTGAGCAGAGAAGTGTGTTCTAGGTAGAAAAAAGTCTGATAATAGGGCTAGGAAAATCCAAGTCTAAGCATGACAGGTCTGACATACTAGCACACAAAGAATGGCCACAAAAACTAATGGCTCAGATTGGAGTAGGGCAAGAATTCACCTACTCTGATACCATTTTAAACACATACATGGCAGACATAGAATATGAATGATAAGTATGAGTCTAAGAAGAGAGTTGTTATAAAAAATTTGCAAAAATGCATGACACTAGTAGGATGAATGTGTTCTCTGAAATGTTGGTATAAGGGGGGTGGTTTAAGGATGACCACCAACACTGGAATGCTTAGTACAGTTCCCATAACACTTACAAGTCTGGAAAGAAGCTTAAATATTATGCAAGAGGAAGTGTTCCTCATGTTTTGAATAGGGAAATCTTTAACCTTGAACCCTGCATAAAAAGGGATAACCTCGACATGAAAAGGGAGGTCTCAACCTGTGATGGTTTAAGGATGATCGAAAACTCTAGAATGCTTAATGCAATTCCTGGAACTCTTCCAAAATTGGCAAGAAGCTGAAGTCTTCTGCTAGAGGAATTGTCCCCAAATCTTTGAAGAGGCATCACCAACTGAAGGCATGCTCAAGGACATCCTTGTCTCTGGCTACAACTATGAATCTGGTATGGCAGGTTGTGGCTTAGGCTCGCTTGATGTGGCTTTGAAGCTTGCAGATGACCATCACTTCCTCCCCTGTCAGATACAAGGTGAGAAGATGAAGAGATCTCAAATGCAGGAATTTTTAATATTCGAGAACAAATCCTGTTGTATGAGAAAAATATCTTCTTGGCTATTGAAGCCCATTACCAAGAAGCGATCCATCCAAGATGAATCTTTTTTCTTGTAGGAGGTTTGTTTTTGAAGCATCTGTGTGAAGAATGGGTATACTGACCACAATGCTTGCCATGATGAAGGTCGAAACATTGATCTTTCACATGGTCAACTCTTTCACAATGTTGGCATTTCATAATCTGTTGTTGTTGTTGTGGAAGAGGAGCAGAATCTGGAACAACTGAGGATGAATTTTCATGAAGAAATCCAACACTCTGAAACTGGATGGGCTTTGAGTAATCTAGAATATGAAAGGAAACCTCCTTTTCATATCCAAGACTGGTTCTATTCTTGTTATGGACAAGCTCTTCCCAAGGTCTGATGACTGACTTGGGAAGTGCAGACTGAATTTTTACATCTGCATGTACAACTGTTCCTGAGAGGGGCTCAATGATATGATCAATTTCTGGTTGCTGATGGAAGTGTGTCTCAAACAAAGAATTTTCCTGAACAAAGATAAGTTCAGAATCATGACTGTACTTCTGTAACTCCTCTTGTTGTAGTTGTGATTCAAGCTGCAAAAAATCAATCTGTTCTTGTGCATATTGTATACAGGTCTAAATTTCAAAGAGAGAGTCTTTGTTGATTTCGACAGTGTTTTCCAATAAAAACCATTATATATCTATTGTCACCACATTAACTCAAAATATCAATGACAATAAGGATAATTACCTTTGGATTTTGTTGTAAGTTAGAATGTCTTGCAAACCACTCCATTAATCTTTAGATTTTGGTGTAAGTCAGGTTGTTTTGTAGACCTATCCATTAACTCTTATTGAATTCCCATTTAATAGAGTGACCATCTAATGCTATTATAATAATGTGAAGGGTATGCTTAAGGCTCTTAATATACATCTTATAATATACATCTTATGGTGTACAATAGATATTGAGATACATGAATTATTCTAAACTTATCCTTATGCATTCAAGATGTCTAACTAATTACCCTGCAACATGAATCGACTTCACTCAATGCAATCACCATAGTTATTCACTTAAAATATTCACAATTTATTATATGACCTCTTATATGATCCATCCATATATTACACATCAAGTGAACTTTTAAAAAATCTCTTCATGCCAAGCATTTGAAAAAATACTTGATATTCAAGTATTTGATGAATTCCTTGCACACCAAGTATTTTCTGACACTATTGTTATTAAGGAAAAATTTTAGCCAATGGTCAAGTCTATCAATCAGAATGTAGTGCCCCACCCTAGTTGACCTATGATAAAATCTATTTTGACTTTGATACAATACTGTGATATACACCTATTCTTTAAGGATATTAAAATTTGATGATCTGAGTGTTGTTATATTATTCCATGTGATGTATATCTATGATGCATTTGTCCTATTTTAGTAGACTATGTTTATGGATTTGATATTATGATTATTGATAATATGTTTATGCAAATGGATTATTAATATAGATTTGAGATATAAAGAAAAGGTGCGAGCTTTATATGCATAACATTATGAATCATTTGATACATATTGTCTTATAGTAAACTAGTTTACTTTTGATTTTATGTGTGTTGCCATAATATTTATGATATGTATGTATGTATATATAATTTTTTTGATGAAAATACTTTATGGTAGGTATAAAAATATAATGTAACGATGATATTTGAATTCCTATTATTAATATTCACGATATTTCATAATATTCAACATAACTTCATTTGAATATATATATATATTATATATATATATATATATATATATATATATATCTAATATATATATATATATATATATATATATATATATATATATATATAATAATATATATATATATATGAGATATCTTATTTCCTAAACACTATGATGAAATTTCTACTGATTATATTTCCATTAACAACCATTATAGATCTATTATCACCACATTAAGTCAAAATATCAATGACAACAAGGATAATTACCATTGGATTTTGTTGTAAGTTAGAATGTCTTGCAAACCTATCCATTAATATTTAGATTTTGGTGTAAGTCATGTTGTTTTGTAGACCTATCCATTAACTCTTATTGAATTCCCATTTAATAGAGTGACCATATAATGCTATTATAATAATGTGAAAGGTATGCTCGGGGCTCTTAATATACATCTTATGGTGTAAAATAGATATTAAGATACATGAATTATGAGAAATTTATCCTTAGGCATTCCACATGTCTAGCTAATTAACCTGTAACATGAATCGACTTCACTTAATGTGAATGCAACATTGTCTGTGTGTGTGTGTGTGTATATATAACATAATCGATTAAGTTAGTCAATAGTCTGATGATGCTAAATATAGAATGTTGGGGTGATGGTCGACATAACTATAGAATCATACTGATCTTACAAACACAACTTAACTCTCATTCAATCTCAACCAAACCATCTCTGAATGATCACTGAAATTACTATTTGACCTTCTATGATATTGAAGTACCAGTAATAGGAGATTGGTGACTTTGCTCAATCCTTTTGTGCTTTTCATTTTTCTTCTTATAGACCAGTTTATATTTCATGTGCTAGGGATTAAAATAATTCCCTATTTATTCATCTCTTAATCTATGATACAAACCACCCTAATGATCCATTGATTCCATATTAATTGCCCAATTTTTTTAATTTTGCCATTCTTATTTCTAGAATCATGCTTGCACATAAATTCGAGTTAACTATTGTTCTCTTAGATTGGGTATTGAGTCTGTAAATTATGTTGGTCCTTTCAACCTTTTTTTCAATTAAAGTGATATTTTAAACAATAAACATATCCATGAAACTACTCATGAATTTGTATTCAATGAGAAACCAAATTGAACCTCACCTCTAATGTGGATAGTTGGTAACAATTTAATTACAAATAAAACACATTTGTAAGTTCAAGTTATAACAATCTATTCCACCTTCCATTCATAGATCCGGACATTTTCGAGGACCAATTATAACAACATGTAATATTAAAGGGTGGAAGCAGTATTTAGACAAAGATATGAACCTTTTATTGGATAGATTATAAGGGTATGCAATAATTAGTTAGACATATATCCTAAAAAAATATTGATATTTAATAAGAGATAAGATTTTCACATTCGGGTAACTTCCACCAATAGCTAGTGGTGGATAGATGATGTGGAACACTTGATGTCTCAATTTGATTAAGAATAAGTCACTATGCACTAAGGGAGGGATTTCAATGGTTATTGTCACCTTGAACTAATACTCCAAAACCAACACTCTTATTGTTGAAAATGCAACAAGATGATGGAGCTTAGTGAAAAGAAGTCGCCTTCACTAAGTGTGCCCGTAGGCTATTTTTGGTGAAAAGTCTATTTTTAGACTATGTCTATTTTTAGACATATGGATCATGGTCTATGAGTTGTAGGATGCTATTTGTGGATGATTGGTCATGTTGGTAAAAATAGATGGACTTCTATTTTTAGACATATGGGCGGAGTTATTTTT
>APFE031239574.1:263734-290609 GCA_000404065.3 Pinus taeda | reverse complement strand
TCAAGTGTTTGAGTTTTGTGGAGTTGATTGAGGAGTTGATGGAGTTGTGTTCAGTTTGACTTAGTTGAACTAGTTGTATTTAGTCTAACTGACAAATACACTAGTGATGAGTGGTGTGAATTAATTATTAATTAATTCACTAATTATTAACTCATAAATCAACTAAAGAATGCATCAGTTAACTCAGTGCATGGACATTTCAGTGAAGACAAGTGTTAAAGGTGAGTGAAAGGGCAAGACAACTGTCAGTTGTGACTATAGTTATGCATGAGATTTGCACAATCAATGGATTGATTATTGCCAATGAGGATTGCATGGTAGAGCCAAGGAAATACGAGTTTGGATTAGCCATTCATTCATCTATTCTCATGCAGGTTTGTGCAGTGGAGGCAGGCAAGCAGTGGAGGAGATTTGATCCTGTGATTGATTCAGATCTGAGCTAGTTTGTGTGTAACAGGTGGAGATAGTACTGAGTACTTGTGAGGAGTATTGTACTATGTATTGTTACATGTTCTCAATCAATATAATATACATATAGTTTAGGGGTTTTCAGCTGTATTCTTTCCCCGGTACATACTGTGTTGACATGTGTGATTGATGTCTCAATGTGCGCATGCGATTGATGTTTTAATTCCGTAAATTGATGATCAACGAAGAGGAGGCTATGTATCATGCATGATTACGCAAATAGTGTATAATCAGGATAATCTCTGTGAATAAGTGTCATATTATTCAAAATTTCTACACTTATCTCATAATGATAGTAATTATGATCATTCTAAAAAAATGGTGGAATCTATCCCTTGAGTGAACCATATTAATGATTTGGTTATGTTGTAGCTGCTAAACCATGCTCCAAAATTTTTCCTATGCCTTGATTTTGGAGCCTTCCCTTCTTTCCACAAGAGCTTATATTTTACTATCATCAAGTATTCTTGATTTGATTAAGACTTATTCTTTTCATTTGTACTTGTGTTTTCTTATTTTTATACTTATCTGATCTTCTAAGTCACAAGCTAACCTCTTGACTTGACCTTACAACAATTCTAGGATTGCTTCCGGGAATTGCGTAATCCTTGAGGGAAAGACAACCTTAATGAAAATAATTGTGCAATATAGACTGGTAGCATAGCCTTGAGCTTCAAAACTACGTGGTCATGGATGGTAGCCCAACTCTAAGCTCATAAATTGTGCAATCCATCTCTTGAGCTCATAAATTACGCAATTCATTGAGGCGGGAAGTTGTCTAGTTCCTTGGAATTGCGTGATCTTCCTTGGTAGTGTGCATGGAAAATTTCCAAAAAAATAAAAAGAAAAGAATGAAAAAGCATCCCTAGAAAATAAGGAATCATTATTAGTTTCCCGAAGATGGCACAATTTCTATTTTTAGAAATTTCTGCCAAGTGTTGTTTTTTCCTTGATTTTAGGTATACGCGTCAGGAACCCTAATTTGTCCATATATATATAAGAGATGTCTCTAGAGCTCACTTTCACATTTTATCTTGGCGCTCTAGAATTCCCGAGGAGATCAAGGAGCCTTCGGTAGAGTTTACGTCACTTTTTCAGGTGAGTTTTCCTTTTGTCATCTTTGGTTGCTGTTTCTGTTGCTTTTTGTCATTTCACTTCCGTGAGTGTTATTTTTCTTGTTTCTATTCATGGTCACTAGCGTCTTACTTTATATTAGCTTGTACTAATGTTTGTTTTGTTTGTCATTCTCCTTTTATAAAAGTTGCATCAGTTTTTTTCCCCTTGAGAAAGTTGTCATTTCGGCGACCCTCCATGAATGTTGGTTTTATGCACTTGATTCACACTGATCTATTCATACTTAGTTAGATCTACACTTTAACTTGAATTATCACTTAGATATGCTTGTTTCTTGCACCCTCATCGAGCATAGTTGCACTTCCTTTGGCCATGCACTGCGTTGCCCATCTAGGCATTGCGCAAGTCCAAGGATCAAGTTGAGGCTTGGCCTCTAAGAATGTGCAATGCATAGTAGAGGTTGGCCCAACTATGCATTGCGCAGTTCCAAGGCTCAATCCTATTACCTTAGCCATTAAGACTGCACAATGCATAGTCTCTCCCTATCATTGCCCAGGCTAAACTGCGCATTGTGAAATCTCAAGCCTCAGGCCACATCACTGGCTATTGAGATTACACAATGCATAGTTCCCTCAACTAGTATTACTCCCTTAACTATGAAAATTGTGCAATCTTGCTCATCAGTTCATTGGTTTGCTACTTGATCTTGCTTTGAATGTTGATTTGCAAAATTTAATTTATTATTTCCACGAGTACATTTTCCTCCCATAGGTATTGCAGGTGTTGAGCATTTCTCTTCAGCATTCACTGTTACCATGACACCCAAGAGAGCTCCTTAAAAGGATACCAAAAAGAGCAGTATCGGGGAGGAAGTTGAGAGTACACCAATTTACTTTCTAGTTTTATTTATAGAAAAGGAATCATATATTACATGGTAGAAGGTGAGAGAGATCCTTTCAGTAAAGACCTTCAAGGTAGATCTTGAAGATCGACAGGTTTATGTCAATGTCCAAAAATCACGGCTTCATAGGTTTGCATGCAGATACCCAACATTTCCATGTGCAAATTTCATCAGTTGGATACTATCTCACACAAATCCGAAGACCACTACTCTTAGGAGTACCAACGGAAAAAGGCTTTCTTATTTTCTGGCACTAGATTGTCATATTATGTACCATTTTCCCGAGCCATAAGCACTCATGGACTCATATTTCAATGCCACCAACAACTATGTGAGCACGGAGGATATCATCAAAGGTTGGGTGAAAGAGCCGACAAATTTATGTCAGACTCCCACCAATACATACGAGACAAAATCACTCAGGAGGGCCTATCAACTATTGATTATCTTATGCTGCAAAATTTATGGTTAGTAGAGCACCAAGACATCTCCCGAAGGGTGGGAATTCTTTTTTAACTAGGTTGTAAGTGAAGGAAGAAAATTTAACTGGTCAGACTTGTTGGCTCGACAATTAAAGATCCATATAGATAATGCCCTGAGTCCTCCCAAGGGAGGGAATGCCAAGTTTGACATGTCTGCATATCTACTGGATGCAATCTATGCACACAATGCATTCCCTAGCATGTATTCGACTTGGACACCATGGGAACCTATCATGCATGTTTATTGTAAGATACTCTCATAGTGAAACCAAAGAGGAGTAATGGAGAAGCTGACTGAACACTTCCTCATTCCATTATATAAGATGATATTTGGGAAAGAGCCACCTTGCATGTCACATGATGGAATGGAAGCCCTATCATACATCACAGATTGGTTTGCCTCATTGGATGGCACATTCCTTAGAATGTTTGGCAGACATAAGTTGCCACATATTTTGCCAAGGTATGCCACTGAAAATCTTGTCATGTAAGAAGTTTTGTGTCATATCAATATCGTTGCATGTGAAGAAGAAAGCACCTTGGCCAGTGCTTCCTTTGCAGATCATATTGTACGAGATCAAGAACTTAAAAGTTGTTGATACTGAAGGGAAACTGATAGAGAAATTTTCATTTGATACTTAGGACTTTAATTCATATGATCTGAGGGGAATTTTCAAAGACCACTATGTGAGAATCCATTTTCAGTGGCTAAGTGGGACATTCCACTAGCCTGAGGAGGAAGGATGGAAGAATTGCAATGTTCCACCAAGGTTCCGGGACGAGGGGGCGAGGGAGCGAGGGGGCGCGGGAGCGGCCTATGAAAAAGCTCCCTATCATTTTTTAGGAAACATGGGGGAGCGTCAGGGTCATAAAAATTTATAAATATAAAATATAATTTATTAATTGAGTCCACTATGACAATTTGGTTTGAATTGAAAAACCGCAAAGCATGATCATTGATATGAATATTATTTGACATTATCCAAATTTATAATATCATATAAAATAATAAATTTAAAATTCTAATTCAGCTTAGTCAAATTCTAATTTAGATTTTGGTCAGACAGAGGGAGAGCGCCAGCTTGATAAGGTAGCCACTGAATTCTGTGAAAAGGTAAATGAACAAATCAGGAACACTGCATTGGCAGTAGAAGGGGCAACTACAATGGGTTGTCTAGCTGTATTGGATCCAACAGCTAGAAAGTTTGTTATATTATATATAATATAGACAGTACACCATATGCTGAAAGAAGAGTTTTAGTTCCAGGAGAGATGAGAAGATCACAGGAAAGAGTTTCTGACAGTTTACTATCAAATGACATTGACTGCAGGATGACCATCTGCGAACCAACTTGGGTGACCAACGATGGCATGGATAATTTTTCTACCTTATTAGAGTAATTCCATGCAGTTCAAACTTCAAACTAGTAGTGTATTTCAGGGGTGAAAATAATTTTCAGACCTGAGAATTCAAGCTGAGCTACTGTGCTCTGTGTAAATTTTGTAACTGTAAACTAGGAGGGTGCACTTTCAAAGCATGATGGGGACATGCATGGTCATTCTATTCTTCGTAATACACACATGTGCTCAAGAAAGAGGAAAACATCAACAAGGGCGCATTGTAGCACCCTGAAGGGTCGAAGGAATGGGAAAATAGGCCTTCAAGTCTTCCCTATGTGCTCATGCACCCAAGAAGACAAGGAGGGTGCACTTGTTTCTCTTTGAAGGGACGAAGTATGAAGAAAACAAAGCTTCGAGTCTTCAAAGTGTGCCTATGTGCTCAAGGCAAAGGAGGGTGCACTATCACATGCCGAAGGGCTAAATGTGTGGAGCTTTGTGCCTTCGTGATGCAACTATGCTCCCTAAGGAAAATAGGGTGCACTATAGCACTCCAAAGTGTCAAATGGAAAGGATTCGTGCCTTCATGATGCACTCATGCGCTTAAGAAGAAAACTAGGTTACGTAGGGTGCAATTTTCAAGGTTGATGGAGCTTTAAGCTCAGGAAGTGCGTTGTGCCTATAAAAAGCTCATAAACAAGTTCAATCAATAACATTTGATGATCATATGAGGAGAAGAATGATCTGCAAGTATTTATAGGTGTTGTCACATGCATGGTGGAAGATGGAAGGTCTCAAGAATGTGAAAAGTTTCTTTCATGCGACAGTGGATTAACACTTGCAAGATGATGAATTAGCTAAAACACCGACAAACATACTACAAAACAAGTGATTGACAACAAACAAAGCAAGATTTTACTGTGAAATCATGAAAAACGATGAAATATTGAGCATGGAAACTTACTTGTTGCACTTGTTGGTGAAGAGCTTCTTGATTCTCTAGGTGTGCACTCAACTTAGATGAAATGATTATGGAAAGAATTATTAACTAATTTTATTGAAAAAATTGACATGCAAAAAGGATTCATGCATGAGTGCCACCTTTCATCGCATGAAAGGATTAGTTAAGGATTTAAGGAGGTTCCTATTTTTTAGGAGTGCACCCTCATGCAAAAAGTTCGGTCATGCATCCAACTAAATAGGGTGCATGTCTTTGACACGAAGGAGTGTGCTCAAGTAGGGTGCATTTGCTAAGCCTGAATGAATGAATCTAGGTAGGGTGCACTTCTTTAGCCTCAAGGAGTGTGATCACCTCAAGAGCATGCCTTCATCAAATCAAAATGTGCTTTTGGATTTTTTGAGTGATTTTCCTTCCTTTTTCTTTCTTTTTCTACTTTTGTGTGCTTTTTGAGTGCGTGCATGGCTAGAAGGAAAGTTTCTAAGTCAAGAAGAACCATGAGTTCACCTAACCATAAAATTACTAAATCAAACACTTCTAATGGTTAAGTTACGTTGCTTGAGACACATTGACTTAGGAGGATGAAACACTAGGAGAAAGACCACAAATAACAAATAAATCCACATGACAACGCCAAGGGGCTTGAAATGAAAGTTAGAATATGCTCCAAAATTGACATAGGAATTTTTTTTTTAGGGTTGTTGTTGCAGTGACCACATTGGTGACACACTTGGAGAACCCACACTCCTTGAAAATGGTTTCATTATAAGTGTAAGGTCTCCATTCTTCAGGAAGTATTGATTCAATCAATGAGTTATGTTCAACTACCCACTCTACCCAGTTAAAGATATAATCTTCCCAATTCCACTACTCAGTGTAACTCAAACATTAAACAAGCTATATCAATATATTTTTCATGTAACTAAGGGTAATAGAGTATGATGAAAAATAAAACAATCAGAGTGTGATTTTTACATCTCTGGCGTTGCTTCGCTGCCAGTAGTCTTAGACAATACCCCAACAAAGTCGCTTCAGGAACACAAATGTTGCTTCGCTTCTAGTGAGCTTGGAAAGTACCTTGGTGAAGTCACTTGCTTCACCCCTCTATGTAGGAAGCCTTTCTCTTCTTTCACCATTTTATTTTTCTTTTATTTCATAGGACTGTGCATAGGCACTTATTATTTTTTTTTATGGGTGGAAGAGGGATCCTGACTTATTGAGAGAAGAAGAGGTTTTTATTTCAGAGAGAGATTTTAGACCTTTGATGCTTTAATCATAGAAAGTTTTCCACTTATATTATTCTACACAAATAGATAATAAAAATCACACAATTCTTAATAGGACCAAGCACTGTGGGAATGAGAATCCTAAATAGGTGCGGCCTTCATGGTTTGCTTACAACTTCCCGTTTGAAGGATTGTATACTCCATTGGAAAATTATTGACTTGAAATATGTAAACCAAATCAAGGAAGAGGGTGAAAGATAAGCCAATGGTTGCATGATGCTACTACCTTCCTTTCACAAAGATTATCCAAGCCATATCAAAGCTGAAAACCTACTTTATTCTATGACTGATCAAACCACAAGAATGAAATCGAAGCATGAGAAAGATAAAATAATAATGCAATGCATCTAACTATATGCAGCCTAACCTAACCTAAACTAAATAATTGAGGGTTGGATCATGTGAAGTGAAACTTCCAATGTAGCCATAGAAGCTACTCCAAACCTTTATACCAAAAGATATGATAATGTAAATTCAAAATAATAAGTAGTGGAGTGAACAAGAAAAATTCTGCAAGCATATTCACTCACTGATGGAAATAAGAAGAGAATCCACAACGATATATTACACTTGACTTCTCTATCAAGAAAGGAACTTCACAACATCAATAATCATTGGGTCTATCACCATATATGACTCAGCGTAGCATATGCAAGTTCAGGCCATGATACATGGGCCTAGACTGAAAAGACTCTTCTAATGAACCTGCAACAAGATCATGGACACAACCTTTAAGGAAAGGCATACAAGAAAGACTACACAGGGACAAATCCATGTCAAGACTTGTCATCAGGTTGACCACAATCCAAGTTGTCGTGCATGTAATATTATTTGATGGATGATACAAGAGATTCATTAATATTCTCCTTTATTTCTATATTATAGATTTGAGATTTGCTTGAAATGGGATGAAGTGGTTGAAGCTCGATAATCATATTAAATTTCCTTCCCTGCAGGTTGAATTTTTAATATAAATAAAATAAACATCCCCTAGGAAGGCATAATCATCCCATGTGCTAACATTGATGAAAAATTTGTGCAAAAAAATAAAAAAACTGAGTGAAATCACAAATACCACCATGATGACAGAGACCTGACATAAACATCAACCTTAGCTAAAGTGCCCTACTTACCTAACTTGAATTTGGATTTTGAGAAAACACGGTTAGTTGCTTATCAAAATTGGATTCGATATTTCACTCATGAGCCTCAACTGAGGATAGATCTTCAATGCTACTGCAAAAATATTCAATGATAAGCATATGTCATATTCCTGATCGAAAGGAGATGTATCTGAAAGAAAATATTATATTATTGTGTTAGAATCATTTTGAAACTCTTGCAAATCTAGATCTTCATGTAGGAACAATGATCCATCCAGATTACTTGAACTACCATAACCATATAATTCAAAAAGAATAAAATCATCATGTCCATGATCATCCAAGGGTTCATCTTCATTAACGGGTGAAATATTTATGGGGGGAATATCAATATTTGTAGATGGTTGATTGATAAGGTGAGATGAATCACCATCTAATGAGAGATGTGAGAGATAGATAAGTTCTTTGTCGACAATATTGTCTTCTGATTCGATGATTGTTTTAGGTCCAATTTATGAAATATCAAAGGGAGGAGTACATGGGACAAAAAGCATATCTAGTCCTTGATCTAGATGTTGAAATATTCCTAATCAACAGAACATGATGAATCTGATTCAAACTATTTCCTTGACATATGGACTAAGAATCGAATCTCTTCATCCAATAGCTACCAGTCCACATCCTCATCGGGAAACTGATAAAAAGGGTGAAGGAACAAATCAAAAAAATGCTCAAGAGATTTAACATGCAAAGCTAGATCTGTTTCTTCAACTCGTCCTGACGATGAGCCACACTGGTTGGTTCGAAATGCGTCGACGAAGATCTTTCTTTATGTGATTTACGCCAAAACTCTTCTTATAACTATGATGGATCACAAAAGCCTCAATTCTACAACAGATTTAATCAATTCCATTCCAAGTTGATCAATTTCATCAATAACATCATGCTATTCATATTTATCAAAAAATCAATAAATCTCATTAACCAAATGATCAAAATATGTGATAGAAATGATGGATAAAGAATAAAACCATTGCTTCATATAAACATCCAATGTAAGGGTAAACAATCGTGAAAGGATTTCTTCTCAATAAACACCATTCAAGATTCAAAATTGAATGAATTCAACAGTGTAACCAAGGATGGTTGTTGTAACCTTGCCATTGAATTTAAATCATGACAAGTCATGTATAAAGTCCACGAGGATTCAAATATCTAAAGGTTTTGTAAAACAACTTGATATTATGATTTGGGATGAAGCCATTGAAAGGTAAGAGATTCAAATAGACTTCATAGGGTCAGTGTGTCATTTGGCTTTCTTCTAGCACCAAAAATGTTGACGATGTTGGATTGTTTCAATATTGTAAGCATATCTCCCCAATGTGAAGTCCCAATTATACCTCACGTCGTTTGATGTACGATTCCCATCCAGTCATATGGCCCAACCACTATTGGAATGGTAATAAATGCCTTCGTTACTATCAGACATAAGAGAACACAATGCCTCTTTGGGTCATCAAGAATGTGATGTTTGTGAGACACCCACTGTAAGGTGTATGAGGGGGACTTAGACAGTTGGTGAGAGAAATAAGCCGCTAGTTAGAAAAGTAATAGTACTATCCTAAATGGGGACCTGAGGATAAAGAGAAAGACTTGTTGGGTACCTTCAAATTATTCCACATAATAAACAACAATCATTGAAACATAACAACATTCATTCAATAATAGACATAGCTAAGCAACAAAATAGTTCATTAAATTAGTATGTAAATAAGGCAACATATACCATACACATAACTAGAATAGTTGAACTACATCTATTATACATATATGAAGGAATGTCAGCTTATTGAGATTTTGATTATAAGTGCAAGATCCCAATTACACTGTTACATGAGTGAAACATTGTATCCTAGAATGGAACACAAAGCCACAACTTTCTTCTCCAAAGAATAATATATCTCATATGTAGTACGAGAGAAACCAAGGCTAGGCCTCTAAGAGCCTAGCCAAAATCCCTTTGTTTGAGTTATGAGGAGCTATTTATAACAAACACAATGACTTTTGAGCTTCCTCGTCACTCTTGAAATCCTATGAATATTCACATTCTAATATGACTCATTATATTCCAATGTGTGGCTATTCATATTCCACATGTGTCCCTTAGACTTAATTACACAACATTTATTACATAAGACAATTTACAAATGTGATGGTGGCCTAATAAGACAAAATTTCTGAAGGACAAAACACATCAAATGGATAGATCCTTTGCTTCTTCATGGAGTTCACTTGTAATGTAAGTGTCCCATGCTCTAAACTCCTTTATGATGGCTCTGACACAGATTGGCAAGCCCCCTTTGTAGCACACCTTGACCACCAATGCATCTGTCAGTATGTTCTTAGAGCTTGATTGCATTATTCCATGACCATGAAAGCTTCATGTGCGCTTTAACTAGTGGAAAGGTAAACTGTTGAATAATTTCCTTGGTTACCTCCAAGAATTCCCTTTCCATTTCCTGTTTGATATGTTCAATGTATTATGTGATCTCTTGAAAGATCACTTCCCTTCCCCTAATTTCTTCAAGAGATTAGATGGTAGGCATCTTGTGCTTCTGTGTAAGAGACCTAAACCCATTATGTAGTCGCTTTTAGGAAGCCATGGTGTTAACGGATGGTGCTCCAATATTCTATTAGTTATGTAAGTGGAGTCTCAACTGAACTTTGTCAATTTTTGTGACAATCTTATCCTTCATTTGCAAGTGTTGTGGAGCATCTAGATATTTAGTTGTCCACTCCTTCATCTAGTCAATTGCTCTATTTTCTATCTTCAAGAACTTCACCACTTTATGTGAATTCTTATGAATTCCAATGAGAGGATCCATGAGCTATTGTATAAGTATCACCTCATCATATAGTCATGACATAATGTCCCCCATCGACCCCATATCTTCTTGCATGGCTGACTGTAATTCTATGGTATTGGAGTTTTACGATGACATTGTTTGGTTCTCTACTGCAAGATGTTCTACTTGTTGCTTCATTGCAGCAATTTCTCTTATCAACCTGACATTTTAATTCAACAAGTACGCTGAGTTATTTTATGTCGTTGTATCAAATGCAACATTCTCCCATAACTTCCCTCAGAATTATTCTAGTGTTAGAGGTGATCACATTTTCCATCGCTGCTAAGAATGGGTTCTGAGGATCACTGGGAATGTATATATGCCTTTATTGCACGATCCTCTTCTTCAGCTGATAAAATGTTACACTGCAAAAATTTGTGACTCTATCTGTTGGTGAGGTGTAATCCCCATTGTTGAATGGAAGATGTCCTCCTGTGAGTCATTGTTCATCTAGAGTATTGGGCTCATCATCCATGGGCTGGATGGTTCTTCTTCCTCTAACTACTCCACCATATCTTCAGTCAATTGTTCTTCTTCTAGACTCAATGCTTCTTCCTCGTCCTGGGACTGCCTCTATTGTTCTTCCTCTATATGTCTCCTATTTTGTTCTTCTACCTGTTTCTTTTCAAGAAACTCATCCTGCTTCCTGCACTCCTCCTCCTCTTCATATTATTATTCTTCTTCCACTTCTCTCTTCTCTAGCTATATTTGTGTAGCTCTTGTGTTTAAAGGACTGGTCTTCCATTTCCTGCTAATCTTGCTTGATGAACACCTGATCCTTTTCCTAGGAGCTAACTTCTTTACTTGAGGTGTTGTTTCCTCTTGCTCCTTGTCCTGCTCCTGCAAGTCTTGAGTTGATGGATTGTGGGGTGAATTTGTCTTCATGGATGGATGTGTCTTCATTCTAGAGCTATACCAATTATTTTTCTTTTCATCTTCTAGTCTACATATTGGTGAATGCCTCGTATTATAGTCAATCCTTTGATAATGTTTCCTAAAAATTCACCTAAGATCATATGCATGGAAGTTTTTGGTGGCAAAGTGAAGGCGATTTAGATCTTCATTTTCGGCTGCTAATGCATTGTGACTCTTTAATTCATACAATTTTATCCTCAATGGAAATATAGGCCAAGGGGATTTATTCCTCCCGTGAAGAGTTCCTGACAATCCTTTGTCCAGCTAATTTTCCACTTACTGCATGACCACTTTATTTGTCACATATTGCAGCATAAGATGAGGGGTTTTTTGACATCTGAAGCATCTGATGAATGTTCCCTTAGGAGATGAAAACTAGTCTAGGATATCTTGTAGTGACTCCTTCACTTGATTAGTCATGCATGGAGGACTAGTGTCGAATATCATATGAAAAAGAATTTCAAAGAAGTGTTTGACCAATTTGTTGTATGCATCTTTGAAGCTTCCTTCTGATAACATCCTGGAGTGGAACTAAACTAGGAAATCTTCTTTAGGTGTCCACTTCCAATATAATTTTTGGAATGCATATCATGCACATATTCCATCCAGGAGATATGTAGACATGTAAAATTCTTGTGCTTGATTTACCTATAAGTATGATTTGGCCTACCCCATCTGTCGTTGCAATTCATATGATAATATATCCACCTAGTTGAAAGCTTTACCATGTGTCACCACCAAATTGAGTGTATATATCTAATTCTCTTCGAACACCTAAATGTTTTTCTTCTTGCTATCTTCACCCTAAGCCCATAAATCCAACAGTACATAGCTATCAGGCATTCATATATGTATCTTAAGATATTTGTCAGATAAACTAAGATAGGCGATGGTAGAACTTGGCAGGTTCTCGCCACCAATGTTTGATAACATTAGTTGTATCAAGAGTATCCCATTTCATGTAGAAGTTGTCATTTGTGTACTTATTGGGCTTGAGAATAGTATAGTATGTCTACATATCCTCACCATAATAGGTGGCAAGGTGACTGTCACTCTCACTGTGCAACACAAGGTGTGAGTCATCCATTTGTGTGATGATCCATTCAATAGCTTCAACACATGGCATGATTCAGAATCTGCATGTGATCTTGTGTATCCTTGACTTCTTAATGTCGATTTATGTATGCACATATTCTAAGTTCTCAAGAAACTTCTCTTGCATGAATGTGTTGTAGATTGTGCTCCAGATGACCTCTATACTTTTGTCAATAAACATTGACTATATGCATATATAAGAATACTTGGCTTTCCAACTTCAATAGGCTCATAAGTGCTTGCTTATGAAAATTCTTTAGAGGCTACTTTTCGAGGTGGCATGTCTCTAAGAGATGATGAAAAAGTGTCAACACTTGTGGTACAAATTCTTGTTTGTGGGATCACAATCATAATGACAAGATCATCTTAAAACAACTAAATATGCAACAAAACTTATAAATCATGTTCAAAGAGCCATCATGGATGATAGATCATGAAAACTATGAATGGCAACCAAAAATAACTTGCATGCAAGAAAAAATACACATGAAAACTAGAGGGCACACTTTCAAAGCATGAAGGGGACATGCATAGTTATTCGAGGCTTCGTAGTGCACTCATGCACTCAAGAAAGAGGAAAAAATCAAGTACGACACACTGTAGCATAGTTAAGGGTCAAAGGAATGTAAAATTTGTCCTTCATGTCTTCCCTATGTGCCCAAGCAGACAAGGAGGGCACACTCCTCTCACTCTGAAGGGATGAAGGAAACAAAGCTTTAGGTCTTCCAAGTGTGCATATGTGCTCAAGGCAAAGGAGGGCACACTGTCACATGTCGAAGGGCTAAATGAGTGGAGCTTTTTGCCTTCATGATGTGCCCATGTACCCTAAGGAAAAGAGGGCACATTGTAGCACACCAAAGGGTCGAAGGTAAAGGCTTTGTGCCTTCGTGATGCGCCCATATGCTTAAGAAGAAAATTGGGTTACACAGGGTGCAATTTTTGAGGCTGATGGAGCTTTGAGCTCAAGAAACACTCTATGCCTATAAAAATATCATAAACATGTTCAATCAATGAGATTTCATGATTAGGTGAGGAGAAGAATGATATGCAAATCTTTATAGTTGTGGTCGCATGCATGGTGGAAGACGGAAGGTCTTAAGAATGTGAAAATTTTCTTGCATGCAACAGTGGATTAACACTTGCAAGATGAAGATTTAGCTAAACTGCCAACAAAGATATTTCAAAAAAAGTGATTGGCAGTAAACAAAGCAAGATTTGACAATGAAATCATGAAAAACAGTGAAATATTAGCATGCAACTTATTTGTTGCACTGGTTAATGAAGAGCTTCTTGATTCTCAAGTTCTGCACTCAAGGAAGATGAAATTAATATGGAAAAATTGATTAATTGAGTTTATTTAAAGAAATTGACATGCAAAACCGATTCCTGCATGAGTGCCACTTGTTGTCGCATTAAAGGATTAGTTAAGAAGGAGTTAAGGTAGTTCCTATTTTATAGGAGTGTGCCCTCTTGCAACAAGTTGGGTCATGCGTGCAACTGAATAAAGTGCATGTCTTCGACATGAAGGAATGTGCCCAGGTAGGGTGCAATTTCTAAGCCCTAATGAATGTTCCTAGGTAGAGCGCACTTCTTCAGCCTGAACGAGTGCACTCACCTTAAGCGCACACCTTTGTCAACTCAAAGTGCACTTTTGGATTTTGTGAGTTATTTTATTGTCTTTCACTTTCTTTTTCCACTTTTGAGTTCACTTTTAGTGTGTGCATGGCTAGAACGCAAGTTTCTAAGTCAAGAAGAACCATGAGTTCACCCAACCAGAAATTTACTAAATCAAATGCTTATAATGGCTAAGTGATGATGTTTGAGACACATTGACTTGGGAGGATGCGACACTAGGATAAAACACACAAATAACAAATCAAACCACATGACGACACCAGGGGGATTGAAAAAACAATTAGCCTAAGCTCCAAAATTGACTTAGGAAAACGATTTGGAGGGTCGTTGTCGCAGCGACAACAGGGGCCTGTGACCTATCGTCCTCTTCAGGGGAATTGAACGTTCGTATCTTTCCCACAAGACTTCATTTTCGAGGCAATCGCCAACTAAACTACACCCTAAGGACATTTGTAAATGACCTAATTGTTTTTCATATTTATAACATAATTTTTTTGTGTTTTATTTTATTTTTTAATTAAATCAGTTACAAATATAATATTAAGAAATTATAATTTTTTCTCTTTGTATTTTATTTTATTTTATTATTAAATTGTTATTACATGTACAAGCAAAATATATAAATATATTTGGTATTTTATTTTTATGTAAAAGCAACCAATTGAATTATAATAATTAAAAATAACATAAATAAAAAATCGTATAATTTATAATTTTCTAATTCTATTAATTTGATGAGAAAGATTAACAATAAAAATGCAGTAAGACAAGTAGCCAATGAATTATTAAATTAATGGAAAATGAAACAAAAATATCATAATTTGAATCTTGGGGAATTCTATTAATTTGATAATAAAGAGAAAAAATGGAAGAATAGAAAAATTTAATGAACAATAAAACAATATAAAAATCTAGAGAAATTTGAACCATGTGAAAGTAAGTTCTTACTAGAAGTAGGAAGGTTAGTTATACTCAAAGAATGAACATATTGAAAGGTTAAGTGGACAATAATGGCTTATCTTAATCAATCTTTCAAGTGAAGAAGGGTTAATCAAAAAGGCCATTCCATTAAAGTCTTCCTTAACTCTCTTAGTTTGGATTAAAGGAACTTTTAGTTTACATGTTCAATTGTGTGGTGCTTTTATCAACTGGAAATGTATTTGGTTACAGTTGAATGATTTAAATTTTGTTTTTCTTATTGGAAAGTGGAAAGTGGAAAGTTGTGAAGGGAATTTTTATGTTTATGACTTTGTTTTTAGTTAGCTGAATCTAATTTAGGATTTTATATTTATTTTAGATTTCAAATAAAAATTTGATGATGGGTCCTTAAATTGGGGTGATGAGTGATGTAGCATTGGAGGATTTGGGAGGGGTACCCACCACATTGTCATCTCCTACATCATGTAAGAAGGGAGTGGTGTGGCCACGTTGCCTCATGTATAACACATGCAAACTTTATTCTTATTCTATATGATGTAGAACCTCCCTCCAATTGTTGGTCCTATGAATCAAGGATTTATTATTTTGCATTTATTTTGGATCTAACCTCCCCTCCCCCCATTCTCGTTGCTGGTGGCAGTATTGTTTCGACAGTCTGAGAATATTGGTTCAGTGCTTGGAGGAAATTCTGCATTTCTATGACATAACCTCGGTTTATTAGAGAAGTTTTGAGGTCTAAAAGGGCCTCCTAAGGAAATTATAAAATAATAATGGAATTAATAAACTAATATTATATTACATCATCAAATTTTAGAAGGAAAAAAGAAAAAGCTATTTTTTCAACTATACTCATTGGATGCATAATTTGATTCCTCATCCAAGGAGTACCCATGTTGCATACTTTCGATGGACCCCGCTACACAAAAAATGAGAAATACATGAAAAATGTGATTACAATCACTTTTTTTCATGTATTTCTCAATTTCATGTAGCAGGCTCCATCGAAAGTATGCAAGATGGGTACTCCTTGGATGAGCAATTAAATTTTGCACCCAATGAGTACTCTTGCTCGAAATTTGAGTAAAATTTTAAGGAGATAATTTGAAAATACGAGTTGAAAAAGTAGTTTTATTATTTATTATTTATTATTTATTATTATTTTTACTTTTTTACTCCAAAAATGGTGAATCATCCCCCATGGTTGACATACGATCACATTTTTTCATGTATTTATCATTTTTCATGTAGCAGGGTCCATCGAAAGTATGCAACATGGGTACTCCTTGGATGAGCAATTAAATTTTGCATCCAATGAGTACCCTGCTCGAAATTTGAGTAAACTTTTAGGGAGATAATTTGAAAATATGAGTTGAAAAAATAGTTTTATTATTTATTATTTTTTAATATTTTTACTTTTTTACTCCAAAAATGGTGAATCATCCCCCATGGTTGACATCATCCTCTGGAATCCTATTGGTTCTTATAAAGTTTATTTTGGTTGTACAATTTTCTTAAGAGGCCCATTTTAGACTTCAAAATTCCCCTAATATTTTTTTGATTCAAGGTCACCTTTCCTTGCATTTAAAAAACTAAGGACCTGGGCTTGCATGCAAATTATTTCAACTTGCTGCTCGTGTGGGAAGTGGGAGGCACAACTAGAGCCAAAATTGGGACATGTAGATATTTTATGCCATGTGACACAACGAAATTCTCTGGGGTTGAAAGAAGTTGTTGCTAGTAATGCCACCCTCGACTCAGCGTCTGCAAACTTGTTGGCTCCTGTGAAGCAGAACAGTGGTAGTAGTTTACAAACTTATCTCTCTTCCCATATTGTCTATCATTATGGCTCTCTATTCTTCTAGTTTACGCCTGGTGGTTTCTTTTTAAATCCTTCTAGGGTGCACTTGGTATGGCTCTCTAATGTTTTTTGGGTCAAGAGAGTCTCTGTTTGGAGGTGGTTATCTATGTTTATAGTGTACAAGATGCCTTGTTCCTATCCTTGTTTATCTGTGTCACCTCATATCCTTTATACCTCAAGAATTATCTTCTCTTTAATTTTGTTAAATTTCATCCTTCTCAACCTGGGTTCATTGTGGGTCAATTGTTTAGCTCATTTTTTCGCTTTCTAGTATAATATGCCACCACAACACATGTTTTGTTATAGGGGTGTTGGGGGAAAAGGCTAGAAAGTTTGACATTGTACCCATGCCCAAGCTTAGGAAGTCATAGCCATATTTCACTCTCCTACTCCTCCCTAATATCCACAAGGAAATTCGTCAGCTTGAAGCCCTCACCACCAATGACCGTCAGGCATACTTGAACTCTTAGATCATGAGGGGAGTAGTCGATTGGGTTCCTGAGTCGTGGTCATACCAAGGGAAGAAAGAACATGTATATGAATTCTATCAACCTAATGAAATTATAAAATAATAGTGGAATTAATAAACTAGTATTAGATTACATCATCAAATTTTAGAGGGAAAAAGAAAAACTATTTTTTCAACTCATATTTTCAACTTATCTCACTATGGGCTTACTCAAATTTCAAGCGGAAACACTCATTGGATGTAGAATTTGATTCCTCATCCAAGTATCCATGTTGCATAATTTTGATGGTCCCTGCTACATGAACAATGAGAAATACATGAAAAATGTGATTACAATTTCTCATTTTCATGTAGCAGGGTCCATCGAAAATATGCTACATGGGTACTCCTTGGATGAGAAATTAAATTTTTAATCCAATGAGTACTCCTACTTGAAATTTGAGTAAAACTTTAGGGAGATAATTTGAAAATACGAGTTGAAAAAGTAGTTTATTATTTTATTATTTTATTATTTTTTAATCTTTTTAATTTTTACTCCAAAAATGGTGAATCATCCCTCATGGTCGACATCATCTTCTTGAATCCTATTGGTTCTTATAAAGTTTATTTTGGTTGTAAATTTTTCTTAGGAGTCTCATTTTAGACCTCAAAATTCCCCTAATGTTTTTCTGATTCTGGTTTTCCTTTCTCTAGATTTAAAAAACTAAGGACCTAGGCTTACACGCAAATTCTTTCAACTTGTTGCTCGTGTGGGAAGTGGGAGGCACAACTAGAGCCAAAATTGGGACGTGTAGATATGTTATGCCATGTGACACAACAAAATTCTCTTGCGTTGAAGGTAGTAGTTGCTGGCAGTGCCACCTTGGACTAAACGTTTGCAAACTTGCTGGCTCTGGTGAAGTGGAATAATGATAGTAGGTTACAAACTTATCTCTCTTCCCATGTTGTCTATCATTAGGGCTCTGTGTTCTTCTAGTTTATTTCTAGTGGTTTCTTTTTAAATCCTTCTGGGGTGCACTTGGTCTAGCTCTCTAATCTTTTTTGGGTCGAGGGGGTCTCTATTTGAGGTGGTTATATATGTTTACATTGTACAAGATGCCTTGTTCCTATCCTTGTTTATTTGTTTAACCTCATATTCTTTGTACCTCCAGAATTATCTTCTCTTTAAGTTTGTTAAATTTCATCCTTCTCAACTCGGGTCTATTGTGGGTCAATTGTCTATCTCATTTTTTCCTTTTCTAGTATAATATGCCACCAAAACACATGTTTTGTTATAAGGCTGTTGGGGAAAAGGCTAGAAATTTTGACATTGTACCCATGCCCAAGCTTAGGAAGTCGTAACCATATTTCACTCTGCTACTCCTCCTAATATCCACAAGGAAATTTCCTAGCTTGAAGCCCTCACCACCAATAACGTCAAGCATACTCAAACTCTTAGATCATGGAGGAAGTAGTCAATTGGATTCCTCAGTCGTGGTCATACAAAGGGAAGAAAGAACTTGTATATGAACTCTATCAACCTAAGGAAGTTATAAAATAATAGTGGAATTAATAAACTAATATTAGATCACATCATCAAATTTTAGAGGGTGAAAGAAAAATCTATTTTTTCAACTCGTATTTTCAACTTATCTCACTATGGGTTTTCTCAAATTTCGAGTGGAAACACTCGTTGGACGCGGAATTTGATTCCTCATCCAAGGAGTACCCATGTTGCATACTTTCGATGGATGCTGCTACACGAAAAATGATAAATACCTGAAAAGTGTGATTACAATCACGTTTTTCATGTATTTCTAATTTTTCATGTAACTGGATCCATCGAAAGTATACAAGATGGGTACTCCTTGGATGAGCAATTAAATTTTTCATCTAAGGAGTACTCCTGCTTGAAATTTGAGTAAAACTTTAGGGATATAATTTGAAAATATGAGTTGAAAAAGTAGTTTTATTATTTTATTATTTTTTATTCTATTTACTCTTTTACTCCAAAAATGGTGAATCATCCCCCATGGTGTACATCATCTTCTTGAATCCTATTGGTCCTTATAAAGTTTATTTTGGTTGTACATTTTTCTTAGGAGGCCCATTTTAGACCTTAAATTCCCCTAATGTTTTTCCGACTCTGGGTCGCCTTTCTCTGGATTTAAAAAACTAAGGACCTGAACTTACATGTGAATTCTTTCAACTTGTTGCTTGTGTGGGAAGTGGGAGGCACAACCAGAGCCAAAATTGGGATGTGTAGATATTTTATGCATGTGACACAACAAAATTCTCTACGGTTGAAGGTAGTATTTGCTGGCAGTGCCACCCTGGACTGAACGTCTGCAAACTTGCTGGCTCTAGTGAAGCGGAACAATGGCAATAGGTTACAAACTTATCTTTCTTCTCATGTTGTCTATTGTTATGGCTCTTTGTTCTTCTAGGTTAGGTCTGGTGGTTTATTTTTAAATCCTTCTAGGGTGCACTTGGTCTGGCTCTCTAATGTTTTCTAGGTCGAGAAGGTCTTTGTTTGGAGGTGGTTATCTATGTTTACAGTGTACAAGATGCCTTGTTCCTATCCTTGTTTATTTGTGTCACCTCATATTCTTTATACCTCCAAAATTATCTTCTCTTTAAGTTTGTTAAATTTCATCCTTCTCAACCGGGGTATATTGTGGGTCAATTGTCTATCTCATTTTTTCCTTTTCTAGTATAATATGCCATAGCAACACGTGTTGTTGTAGGGGTGCTGGGGGAAAAGGCTAGAAAGTTTGACATTGTACCCATGCCCAAGCTTAGGAAGTCATAGCCATATTTCACTCTGCTACTCCTAATATCCACATGGAAATTTCCCAGCTTGAAGCCCTCACCACCAATGACTGTCAAGCGTACTCGAACTCTTAGTTCATGGAGGAAGTAGTCAATTGGGTTCTTGAGTCGTGGTCATATCAAGGGAAGAAAGAACTTGTATATGAACTCTATCAACCTAATGAAATTATAAAATAATAGTGGAATTATAAACTAATAGATTACATCATCAAATTTTAGAGGGAAAGACAAAAAACTATTTTTCAATTCGTATTTTCAACTTATCTTGCTATGGGTTTACTTAAATTTCAAGCAGAAACACTCGTTGGATGGAGAATTTGATTGCTCATCCAAGGAGTACCCATGTTGCATACTTTCGATGGACCCTACTACACGAAAAATCAGAAATACATGAAAAATGTGATTGTAATCACATTTTTCATGTATTTCTCATTTTTCATGTAGCAAGGTCCATCGAAAGTATGCAACATGGGTACTCCTTGGATGAGCAACTAAATTTTTCATCCAATGAGTACTCCTGCTCGAAATTTGAGTAAAAATTTAGGGAGATAATTTGAAAATACGAGTTGAAAAAGTAGTTTTATTATTTTATTATTTTTTAAGCTTTTTACTCTTTTACTCCAAAATTGGTGATCATCCCCCATGGTTGACATCATCTTCTTGAATCCTATTGGTTCTTATAAAGTTTATTTTTGTTGTAAACTTTTCTTAGGAGGCCCATTTTAGACCTCAAAATTCCCCTAATGTTTTTCTGATTCTGGGTCGCCTTTGTCTGGATTTAAAAAACTAAGGACCCGGGCTTGCATGCAAATTCTTTAAATTTGTTGCTCATGTGGGAAGTGGGAGGCACACCCAGAGCCAAAAATGGGACGTGTACATATTTTATGCCATGTGACACAACAAAATTCTCTCGAGTTGAAGGTAGTAGTTGCTGGCAGTGCCACCCTGGACACAACATCTGTAAACTTGTTGTCTCCAGTGAAGTGGAATAATGATAGTAGGTTACAAACTTATCTCTTTTCCCATGTTGTCTATCATTATGGCTCTCTGTTATTCTAGTTTATGATTGGTGGTTTCTTTTTAAATCCTTTTGGGGTGCACTGGGTCTGGCTCTATGATGTAGGAGCATTTGACTCAGAAATATCATTGTATTTTAGTAGACATAGGGGGTCTTGTGTTTTAAGGAAGTTGGTTTCCTGAGTATTAAATTAATGTAATTATTAAGGTTTTTAAGTAAGTTTATGAGAGATATTAATAATAGGAATTAATTAGATATTGTGAGGAATATTGTAAATGTTCTTGAATGTAGGAGAAGATGAGTGACGATGACTGATTAGTGAGGATTGAGAGATTTTGAAATATTGTAAATCTTAAATTAGGAAATAGTTCGTGATTTATGGGATTGAGAGGATCCTTAGGATTTAGCTGAATTGTTGAGATCTCCAAAGGATCATTGAGAGATTTTAGGACTTGATGAGCAAATTAAGGATTTGAACGGAAATGGGTTACAAAACCTTTTGTATAAATGTAAGCCTAAAAGGCACAGAGAGAGTTAGTTAGTTAGTTAGTTAGTTAGAGAGTGAAGGATTAGATAGAGTTTGATTGTAAGCCTATGGGCGGATGGGGAAACAGAGGCCACTGATATTGGAAATCAAACGTGGGAGAAGAAACTATGTAAATACTTGTTTACGAATATAGAAATTCGATTTCAAACCTATGTAGAGTATATATATGATTAAATTGTAATTATTTATAAGCGAAGTGGTTTTGCATAAGATATGTGTGTGCAAAGAAAATCGAGAAGGACACAGCATCGAGACAACGTACATATAAAATTGGAGGTTAAACAGTTCCAATGATGGACTATAATTAAGTTCAGGAAGGAGTCAAATGGAAGATCAACGACATAGAAAGTATCAAACAACAAAGCATGGAAACCGTCGGATCGACCAAATCGACGGATAACAATGACAGAAGAGGAATGGAGGAGATTAAACTATGTGTTAGCATTAAGAGTTAATACTGAGATTAAGTGCTAAACCTTTGGTTAAGCCTACTCCTTAAAGGCTTTGATTTGAACACGTGGGCAATTTTCCAAAGGTGGAAGTGGTATCTCACACGGTCTAAGCGTTGTAAGTGGTATTTCAAAATTCTACACTATAAAATGTGGAGGTGCCACGTAGCACAACAAAACAAGTTTTCTTGCATGCTTCCGAAACTTTATCGGTCATGCTAGTTGGAGCACGAGATTTCATGATATGCATTGGATTAAGCGGGATTGATCTATGGTGGAGATATGACCGCACAAAAGTTGAGCAGGTGACGTGACATCCGTTGGATTGGATGGAGTAGATTAATGATAGAGATCATCCAGGTTAGTTGATGAATGAATGACACGATAGCCGTTGGATCTGGAGGATGAAATCAATTGTGTGGATTTGAACACAAGTTGAGCATTGGTAAATGTGCAAAGTCATGTGAATTGACAGAATGATAAAGTAATGAAGGGTTAAATGGTTTATGTATAATTTCTATTATAGAAGATCTATAATAGAAATAACGCTGAATAAATATATTATGGGTTAATTTAATTTTAACCAAATTCTAAACACCATGGTGTGGTTGATAAGCACAGGTAATAAGAGTTAACCAAAGATATTGAAGGGTCGTATGGTTTCCACTCAAAGGTTTATTAAGGTTTAGACCTTGGATATCTAAATCAAATGTTTATGCTTAAGCATTTAATTAGGAACATTAAACCTTGATTTAAGAGAGTTTTTCCTAAGTATGAGATGGAAATTCTTGGGACATGATTATGATATACATTTATATGCATACTGTGGATATTTGCGGCTAAGGCTCTCTAATATTTTCTGGGTCGAGAGGGTCTTTGTTTGGAGGTGGTTATCTATGTTTACAGTGTACAAGATTCCTTGCTCCTATCCTTGTTTATTTGTATCACCTCATATTATTTGTACCTCCAGAATTATCTTCTCTTTAAGTTTGTTATATTGCATCCTCCTCAACCTAGGTCTATTGTGGGTCAATTGTCTAGCTCATTTTTTCTTTTACTAGTATAATATGCCACCGCAACACATGTGTTGTCATAGGGGTGCTAGAGGCAAAGGCTAGCAAGTTTGACATTGTTCTGATGCCCAAGCTTAGGAAGTGCTAGCCATATTTCACTCTGCTACTCCTCCTAATATCCACAAGGAATTTTGTCAGCTTGAAGCCCTCACCATGAATGACCGTCAGGCATACTCGAACTCTTAGATCATGGAGGAAGCAGTTGATTGGGTTCCTGAGTCATGGTCACACCAAGGGAAGAAAGAACCTATATATGAACTCTATCAACCTAACGAAATTATAAAATAATAGTGGAATTAATAATCTAATATTAGATTACATCATCAAATTTTAGAGTTAAAAAGAAAAAACTATTTTTTCAACTTGTATTTTCAACTTATCTCACTATGGGTTTACTCAAATTTTGAGTGGAAACACTTATTGGATGCAGAATTTGGTTCCTCATCCAAGGAGTACCCATGTTGCATGCTTTTGATGGACCCCGCTACACGAAAAATGAGAAATACATGAAAAATGTGATTAAAATCACATTTTTCATGTATTTCTCATTTTTCATGTAGCAAGGTCCATCGAAAGTATGCAACATGGGTACTAATTGGATGACCAATTGAATTTTTCATCCAATGAGTACTCCTACTTGAAATTTAAGTAAAACTTAAGGGAGATAATTTGAAAATACGAGTTGAAAAAGTAGTTTTATTATTTTATTATTTTTTAATCTTTTTTACTCCAAAAATGGTGAATCATCCCCAATGGTTAACATCATATTCTTGAATCCTATTGGTTCTTATAAAGTTTATTTTGTTTGTACATTTTTGTAGACCTCAAAGTTCCCCTAATTTTTTTCTGATTTTGGGTCGCCTTTCTTTGGATTTAAAAAACTAAGGACCTCGGCCTGCATGCAAATTATTTCAACTTGCTGCTCATGTGGGAAGTGGGAGGCACAACCAAAGCCAAAATTGGGATGCGTAGATATTTTATGCCATGTGACACAACGAAATTCTCTGGGTTTGAAGGTAGTAGTTGCTGGCAGTGCCACCTCGGACTCAATGTCTACAAACTTGCTAGCTCTAGTGAAGCGAAACAATGGTAGTAGGTTAAAAACTTATCTCTCTTCCCATGTTTATCGTTATGGCTCTTTGTTCTTCTATTTTATGTCTGGTGGTTTCTTTTTAAATCCTTTTGGGATGCATTGGGTGTGGCTCTCTAATGTTTTCTGGGTCGAGAGGGTCTTCGTTTGGAGGTGGTTATCTATGTTTACAGTGTACAAGATGCCTTGTTCCTATCCTTGTTTATTTGTGTCCCCTCATATTCTATGTAGCTCTAGAATTATCTTCTCTTTAAGTTTGTTAAATTTCATCCTTCTCAACTCGGGTCTATTGTGGGTCAATTGCCTAGCTCAGCTTTTTCTTTTCTAGTATAATATTCCACTGCAACACATGTGTTTTCATAAGGGTGCTGGGGGTAAATGCTAGCAAGTTTGACATTGTACCCATGCCCAAGCTTAGGAAGTCGTAGCCATATTTCAGTCTACTACTCCTAATATCCATAAGGAAATTTGTCAGCTTGAAGCCCTCACCATCAATGACCGTCAGGCATACTCGAATTCTTAGATCATGGAGGAAGTAGTCGATTGGGTTCTTGAGTCGTGGTCATGCCAAGGGAAGAAATAACCTATATATCAACTCTATCAACCTCCATTGGTAGTTGAAAATTATTTTGGATAGAGTCTTGAAAGTGGAACATGAATACAGAAACAATATCGTCTCTTCCTTGAACAAGAGTAAGCAGGTGAAGCAGCATCAATGCTCACATTTGGCTAGCTTAGATACTCAACTAGCCCATATGGAAATCCATCTTTAATGTGAGCTCAAGCCTTATACCCCTATCAGAACCAATGCTCAGGACCTTGCTCCATTGTTTTCCTCAAACACTTGATCACTTGACATGATCCGCTTTAGCTTTTTAGTTGTTTATGTAACTCAATTTTTGTTTGTTCTAGTTGTTTTCAGTGGGAGACACTTTATTTTGACACTTTCATATCAAATTATTGATCAACAAATCATATTTTTCCCTCATGGAAAATTGAGACCAATATTAGTATGAGATGTGACGAACTGTGATGACTGGGACGATGTAATGTGAAATTTTGAGTTAATGCAAATTAACTTACAATTATGAAAAAAATGATGATGGTTAGATACATTACGTGATTTTTAGCTTTAATTTTGTATAAATAAATAAAACATATTTCAATAAATAAATCCTAAATTTAATATTCATAAATGATATAATTTATTTTCAGATTTATAACATTTTTTTTAATGTTTTATTTTTTTTGTTAATTAAATTAGTTATAAACATAATATTAAAAAATGATATATTATTTTTCTTTTTCTGTTTGTGAATTAATTTTGTATTTCCTCAAAATATCAATATAACTTCCATATGTCCATATTTTAACTGAGCAAGACATAAGTGGTCTCAATCTGCCACAAGGGAAACCAAATATATTGGCCAACTACAAATGATAAAGTCTCAGTAAAATATAACAATTACTAGAAATAAATAGGCATATCTACTATTAATTTGCATATAAATTGCTATTGGAAAAAATAATAGAAATAATGAATACAAAGATGGCACAAGGGTGGGACCTTTCACACTAGAACTTGGAGGAGTAGTTATTTTTCATCACACTGAAGGTGGTTCTCCAAGTGAGGTATCCAAGCACTCCAACATTAACGTAGATACCTCTAGGTGCACTTAATATCATTCAAGGCAACAAAGAGGTTATATTTCCCCTCTTGTTTTTCTTCTATAATTTTGCCTAGGAGGGCTTTCAACTACCAATGAAGGGTGATAGAGATGAGGTATTGTTTCCATCTTCCCCTAGTGTGATCAGGTTTAGGAACACATTAGGAAACCTCATCAAGGATATCAAAATCAAAAAATGCTTGTCAATCTACATTACATAATGACTCAAGGTGTAAGATTTATGTATCAATGTTTTAGGAGGTAGCCAAGATATATATGGTAATAACCTCCTCTACTAGGGTCTAGGCCCAAGTTCTTCCTTGAGGTCTATGACCATCCCATCCTCATCATTTGTGCATGCACTTCAAAGCAAGCTATTTGGGAGAATACGTAAACATATACAGGGGACTAAAAACCAATTACCAAAGAGGGAGCAATTGGGATAAAGAAGGCTCAACAACAAACTAGCCCAGGTATTGGAAGGAGGCATGAGCAAAGAAAGCCAATATAAAGAAGAAAAGTGAGGAGATATGGAAGCAAAAGTGGGCTCTTCAGCACCTTGAAATTTCAGATTTTGGTTCTAGCTCCACAGGTCATGTATCCAAGCACTAGAGGGACCTACCAACTGATTAAGACTACATCCAATGAAATGGACACAAAAAATGTTGGTTTATGTTATATTCTTTCCACGAATAACCTACGTAGTGAACCGGGGGGTTTGAGGGGGGCGGGTAGCCCCCCTCTACAGGGTCCGGGGCAGTGCCTCAGGAAAGATTCTTTTTGGACCCTATAT